>UESW01001393.1:548547-780133 GCA_900491605.1 Calamus simplicifolius
AAAAAAAAGCGAACTGCTTTAAATGGCCGTCACGTTCAGAACGTAACATCAAAGCAGAGCCATACCGTCCGGCAGGTCATCCACGTAGGAGCCACGTTGATCAATCAAAAGAGGCGGTGCAGCCCACGTAGGCCTTGCTGCACCGGGGGCGGTGTACAAAGTCTTTTCCATATGACCCTTGGTATCCTCATCACCTCCTATTCCATCTCACAGTAGTTCATGGATTTGGAAAGTCATTTGTGCTCATACTCCTTACATTATTCTATCTAATCTCAGATGGGTCAATATATAGGAAATGAGAGTTCTATCTATCAAGGTCCTGGATGATCCTTGGATCTCATTAACTCCTCTTAGCTGTAGCAACCCTACTAGTGTGGGTGCAGACAGATTGGATTGGAGAGGTTCACAGTTCAAGACTTGATTATAGAAAATATTGGCAGAGGAAGTGGAACACCATAGCTATCTGTGAATCCTTTGGAGAGGAATTTGCTAAGAAAATATTGGCTTTGCCAGTGCCGGTCTTTGATTGTCATCACAGGTTTAGTTGGGGTGTCTCCTCCTCCTCCTCCTTCCTTCTTCTTCTAGGGAACACAGGCTTTCTCATGCCATATATATGTCTTTGGTTTTCTCTCCAAATATATGTTGTTGGGGTTAACAGGCTTTCTCCACAAAAATTAGATGGGAAAAAAGTAATCAAATCAATACCTGAATCTATATTTGGAGGAAAAAAAAAGAAAAAAGCCAAAGTCAAATTAGAGTGGTACTTGGATTTGGGCTTAAAACATAAGGGTCGGAGGTTCCTCATTTTATTGATTTTAAAATAGGAGGTTAAGATTCTAGAAAAGCCCAAGCTATTAAGCAGGCTTTGAACAATGTTTCAGTTTAATTTTGATACTCTAGTTTATTGATTAATTGATAAAATATAGGTTTTACATAATTTTTGGGAACATATCTAAGAGTTATGTAGTCATGTCATGTGATCCATTAAAATATGGTAGCAAACCAGAGCTAAATCAATTCTCACCCAACGAGGTAACTTGGCTTTTGGACTATTAAGATGCATATTGAACGATGAATGCTTGCCATTTTACCTTTGCTCATGATCACACTCTTTGATTAATAGGAAGAAAAAGGCAAACCTGTGAAGTATGTCAACAAAGGCAATATATCCTTTTAGGAGTAGAAGTGACAACCCGTGTTACCATGTTGCATTGTATTACATCGAAGTTGGAATATGACACTATATGAGTTGACATGTATATGATATAATTAATTAAATATATCATAAATTTATATATGGATAAGACTCAATTATTAAATAAAGAACATCATATATTATTCATTTAATAAATAGATCACGTTAGATTGATATAACATAACTTACTTAACAACTCATTTAAGACGAATAGCCAAAGTTTACTTAACAACTAGCTTAATATGAACGAATACAATTAACCCAACAACTCACTAAACATAGGTTTTGCTTTTCTTCCCAATTTTTAGGTTTCCTTATAATTTTTAAATTCTAATAAAATAAAGTCAAAAGACAAAAATAACATTTATTTCTTTTAAAATTACATTCTAAATAGTCTTGATATAAACAAATAAGAAATAATAAATGAGGCTAAAAATGTCATTATTGAAGTTTGTTAATTCGATAGTGACCATGTCATTTTCAAATTAATAGGCCAACATGCATGTCACGATCATAATATAATTATGATACAAACCTATTTAAAGTCAACTTCAATACATTTATTTCATACTGGGTCCGAGTAGTTTACGTTTGGTTGTGAAAAGTCCTGCAATTTCTCAACATTTTAATGTGGATTGCAGGGCAATGTCATTCTCATGACTACAAAATGGCTGACAAAAGATGTAGATTCTAATAACCAAACTGTCAAACCTCCCCTTGAGCTGTACTAATGTTTTAGCAGCAAAATAACTTGTTAAGTGTAATAGAAAGTCTCTTGGACCCACAAATTTGTAGTTGGTAACATAACATTTAATCATGAATATGTTTTGCAAATATAACAATTGGTGCATGTTGCGCTTTACATTGATTGAATACAAATGATCATGGTTCAAAGACTTTGCTTCTATGGAGGCTACCACAGTCTCCCTCAGAATTCATGCTAACACTATCTCACCCTTTTCTGATGATGGATGCAGAGGTTTAACATGAAAAAGAGCTCTCTCTTTTTTCTGTTGAGAAAAAGATGTTCTCAAAGCATTCTTTGACCTTAAAATGGTATTGTAATGGAAGCCGATTTAGAAACCAACTCAACTGCTATAACTTATGTGGGTGTTGATTGATCATCCATCAACAATATGATTAACATCACTCATAATTCCATGAATAGGTTGATAAGAAGCAAACCGCAGTTCCAAGCTACGTCGAACTACATTGTAGGGTTTGACGGGCAAAGCCATTTTGCAAAAGTCTAATAATCCATAGCTGTTGGAGGTTGCTACAACAACCATCATAATTGTGCTAGATTATTATTTACAGCTCATCAGTCCAAGCCCAATTTAATCACCATGGTCAAAGCTTGTTAAGCTTGAACATGGACCACTGACCTTGAGTTTTATGACCTAATTTTTATGAGCCTTCTCGTGTTAAAAAGTCAGCGAAGACTTGGATTGGTGAACCTTGCAGTGCCAAGTACAAAATAATAATTCAAGTATGGGGCTATGCTAAGTACATACATGGGATCTAGCGTCATTAAGATTAAGTGAGTCAAATCCTCTCAACCAATGAATGGAATGGCATTTTAATAGTGTCACGCTCATCGATTTTGGTTAATTATTCAGGATTTGGTGAGAATAATTGGATGCAAGTCTTCAAGTGTTATAATGCACACGTGCGACCAATGCTTCGAATGCTGATAACTTTTTAAAAAAAATGTCATGAAGTCAAATAGAAGGGATGTGACAGAGTGTCCCTGTACTAAGTATGTAGCTTGTTGCCAAATTTTTGGAAGAAATTAATCCCTATCCTATATAAAAGAAAGTATTGATCCATTAGAACAGAACACATTCAAGATCTCCTCCTTTAGCCAAGATCTGTGTCAATATGAAACATATTCAATACAATATATGGAAAAAAAAAATTTTGATTCTATTATCTTGATTAGTATTACTTACTTTTTGTTTGGAACCAATTCAAAGTCAGTCCAACACAATCTGAGCAATAGTTGTTTAGATTAAGCCTGGATTCAAAAACATGGCCTATCATCAACTCAAACTTGAACCCTCCTTGAATGTAGGATATTGGTTTTTTTTCCCCCACATAATATAGTTAGTCAATAATTTGTATTGTTAATTACATTTTTGTCAAACATATTTTGAATAATTTCTACTTCCTGATTAATATTCTTTGATTGCATGCATAATATGTTAAACATATAATTAGTTAATTAATTCATATATTTATTATAGTTTATGTTCGTATTATTTTTCATTTAACTTGGCCTGAAAAAATGGATAGATTTAATTTTATGTTTAACTTTTAGACTCAGAATAAATATACATAACCCTTCATGTTGATTCGATTAATAACATATCAACTTAACAGATAGGATTAAAGGACTATAAAATATTCATTTTATGATATCTAATAAAATATTTAAAAAAATATTACTAAATTTTTTTTCCTTTAATTCAATACTAAAAAAATTGTTTTTTCCCTCTTTTCTTAAGAACAATATGTTTTGAAATTTTCCTAAACCATTATGCCTATACACTCAAATGGATGAATATATAACAAAAAGGAGATAATAACTTCCATGCAAAACTCTTCAGGGTGGATGGCTTGGCACAGGCCACTGAAAAGTTGATCAGCAGTCGACTTAAAATCCAAGACTTGAAATCTGAATTAGATTCTGGGCAAGATTTAGGTTGGTTAGCTTTCGGTCAAGATCTAGTCAAAGAAAAAAAAAGAGGTTAATGTCTGAAAGTACAAATATTCAACTCTCCAAGTACTGAAGTACTGCACATAGATTAGATTAAAAAAAAAAATTCATCAGGATGGCAGCATATGAAAGCCCGAGTTAAATTAAAGAACTAGATTGTTCCATCATCCATCTCAATAGCTGTAAAGTGGAAGGACTCAAGATGGATGAGAGGTCAAGGAATCAAAATAATCCTACCGAGGCACATGGTTCTGGGCTAGAAATGCCTCAAGATGTGGCTTTCAAAGCACAACTCTCTCTCTCTCTCTCTTTTGGTTGGCTGCAGCCCTCATTCAATTAATGGAGGCTCCAATCATGCAATTGAGTGTGGGCTCTGCAATGAATACCAGCTGTGTGCGAAGAAAATTGAGGGTGTATGACTTTGTGTAGATTGGAGCCTTAATTTTGAGTCAGAGATGGTTGACAAATGGTATGCTTTTGGATCCGGGTCTTTGGCTGCAAGCATGCACTCATTAAAAATAGGTTTCCAGTACCATATTAAATCAAAGTTGGGCAAGCCCGAACCAGAAGGTCAAAGATGCGACCGGGTTTTCATGAGGCAATTTGACAAACCTTTGACTTAAAGTTGGCTGTTATCGATGCTCATCTTACCTTTAAATAGACTGAAACTTAAGATTATATATATATATATATAATTAGAAGATGTAAAAATTAAAGATATAATCTAGGTTAAATATATCAAAGATACTGATAAAAAATATTAGTTATAGAAGATGAAATTAAAGAAAGATAAAGAAATTATTTTAATAAATCATTAATACAAAGTATATGAATAATTAGAGATGCTTTATTAGTTTCATTAAGAATAGAGTTATGGCGTGTATTTGTAGAATTAAGTTAAGTAAAAGAAGCCATAAAAAATTAAAAATAGGAAGAACTGTGAGATTTGATAAATTTTTCATCGAAGTTTGAAAATATTTAAGTAATACTGAAGTAATATGAATGATAAATTTATTTAATAATATTTTAGAAACTAAAAAGTATCTAATGAATAGATAAAAACATCATAATACTAATTTATAAGAATAAAGAAGATATTCAAAACTACTTTAACTATTATGATATCAAGCTCATGAGTTATGATATAAAATTTTAAGAGAGAATAATTTATAGGTTGGGACATACTAAACTACTAGAGAATCAATTTAGTTTTATATCAAACAAGTCAAATATAGAAATTATTTTTCTTCTTAGAAAGTTAATGAAGAAGTACAAAGAAGAGATAAAATTTTTATATAGTTTTTATTGATTTAAAAAAATATATATGATAAATTCTTTAGAAAAATCTTATGATGTATGTTAAAAAGGAAAGAAGTAGTCATTAGATATATTAACATAATAAAAAATATTTATGATGGAATAGTTACTAATATGAGAACTATTGGTGATAATGTTAATAAATTTTCTATTACAATAGGTTTACGTCAGGGATTGTTCTTACTCTTTATCATTTTTTCTTTAATTATAGATGAACTTACTAAATATATTTATAAAGATATTTTATATTACATGTTATTTGTAGATGATATAGTAGCATTCGATGAAACTAACCTTGGAATTAACAGTAAATTAAAACTATGAAAAATATATTAGAATCTAAAGGTTTTAAATTAAGTAAGATAATAACAAAATACATGGAATAAAAATTTTAGTATAATAAAAAATAGAGATATATAGATTAAATTTGAGGATCATAAAATTTTTAAAAATAATCATTTTAGATATTTAGGATTGATTAAGAATAATGTTATATATAGGATTAAAGCATGCTAGATGAAAACCCATCATATAAGAAAAACGGTTTTGACATTAAGTTGTTCAAGCTCTAAGTCTAACGCACACAAATCATGGCAAATACTACACAAATGGAGTTATGCTTTATAATAGAAGAAAATACCTTGTGAAGGTTCACATCCTCTTTTTGAGTATAGCCCTTAGCCATCAATCATGCTTTAAACCTTGCTACCATAACCCCAAGTATCCCTTTCTTTTTTTGTAGACCAATTTATATCCTACTACTATCTTCTCCTGAAGTAACTTGATAAGCTCTCAAGTATGATTCTTCTTAAAAGAATTAATCTTTTTATGCATAGCCACTATCCATTCAGCAGATTCCTTGCTATTCACTATTTTTTTACATGTGAAAGGTCAATTCTCCACACTTTTAACTGTATCAAGTACATAAGTAACTTTGTCTACATATTGTGTAGGCGATATGATCTATCTCCTTTCATACTTGTAGCAATGCTGTATTATTGTTGTTGAGATTTTTGCATCATGAGGAGTTTTATTTGTTTGCACCTTCACCTCGATCTGAGCTTGAAAATCTTGTGACTCTTTATTTAAAGCTTCTACATCAAGCTTCACCTTCTTGCTGACATCGCAGTCCTTTATTTAACTTTCAACAAATCCTTTCTTTTGGTTTACCATGGTAGATTCATCAAAAGTGCCATCTCTACTCATCATAAATTTGAATGACCTATGATTTTCAATATATAATAGTTTGTAACTGTTCATCCCAATGCATAACATAGGAATGCATACTTTTTTATCCTTGGCTCAAGTTTACCATCATTAACATGAACATATGTAGGACATCCAAATATTCTCAAATCAAAAATAGTTAACTAGTTAATCGAACCATACTTTTTGAGGAATCTTCAAGTCAATGGCAGTCGATGGTGATCAATTCATCAAGTAACTTATTATATTTACTACTTCGATCCAGAAAGATTTCATAAATCCATAATTAGAGAGCACATAAGATGTTCTCTCTAAGAGTGTTCTATTCATCCATTCTACAACCTGTTTTGCTATGGCTTCATCTATACAATGTGGTGCAAGCTCATCAAATTCTCTTTTGTAAAATTTTAAGTCATTATCTAATTGCAATGTATTAATTTGTTGTCTGGCCTTATTCTCCACTATAGCTTTCTACTGCTTGAATTGAGCAAATACCTCATCTTAATGCTTCAAGAAACACACCCACACATTTCTTGAGTAGCCATCGATGAATGTTAGAAAGTAATCATATCTATTCAACAATGCATCAGGACTGCATCTCCAAAGGTCCGAGTGATGTAGTCCATCCAACACACCCTTGGAACTATAAGCATCGATATTAAACTTCACCTAATTCTATTTTCCATATATATAGTGCTCATAGAAGTCCGATTTTTGGGTTTTTAACTCATCTAGTAGGTCTCTTTTGGGTAGCTTCAATATTCTCTTCTCGTTCATATGCACTACTTGCATATGCCACAATCAAGTGACGTTTAAGTTTAGTATCTCCAAACATGAAGAGATTGCAATAGTATCAATGGCAGTAGTCTCAATCATATATATAAGCCATTTACTAGTTTTTTCATAATTACCATGAGAGCACCTTTAGAAACCTTCATCACACCATTCTCAGCCATATATTTGTATCCTTAAGAATTAAGTATGCTTTAAAAAATAGGTTCTTCATCAACTCTAAGACATGCCAAGCCTTCAAAAACCTCATAATACCATCAAATATCTTAATACAGATTTTTACAATCTCGACAACATTTGTAGTTTTATTATCACCCAATAGAACCTTTCCCAATTTTGAATGATACATGAAAAAACAACTTTTATCAGGGTCATATGGAAAGAATAATCTAAGTCAAGAATCCACTACTTTCTAGAGTTACTGGCGCTTATTGAGAGTATCTCACTTTTTATATCATCAAAGTTCTTAGAAGTATTCTCTTTAGCTACACTTCCTCTATTTTTAGAGGTATTTTCTTTCTTTATCACCCTTTTCTTTCCTTTCCTCTTCGGATAGCTCTTTCTCAATTGCCCATCTCATGACAAGAATGAAAATGAAGCTTCCAGTATTTCACTTAGATCTTAATTTACTTCTCTCGTTTGAACCCTTGCCCTTGCTTTTGCCTTTTACAACCTATCCTTCTCCTTAGTTCTCCTTATAATTATTAGACACCTTTCTCTTTAGCTCCTTATTATAGGGCATCTTTTATGTCATTGATTGAAAAACTCTCTCTCACATACAACAACTTATCAACAAAGTCCTCATACGAGGGTGGTAGTGAGAATAAAAGAATTAAGGCTTAATCTTTATCTTATATCACCTTTCTCTTTAGCTCCTTATATTATAGGGCATCTTTTATGTCATTGATTGAAAAACTCTCTCTCACATACAATAACTTATCAACAAAGTCCTCATACCAGGGTGTAGTGAGAATAAAAGAATTAAGGCTTAATCTTTATCTTATATCTTGATTACAACATTTTTTAAGGCTTGATCTTTATCTTCTATCTTGATTACAACGTTTTTCAAATCAAAAATGATCTTATTAAATTCATCAATGTGGTTTTTTAATTATGTATTGTCTTTCATTATTAGGTGGTAAAGTCTATATTTCAAGGACAACTAGTTTGTAAGAGATTTTGTTATATATTGCGTGCCTTTGGCATTAGCTTATTCTTCTTTCATTCAAACATATTATCTAATATTTCTTTTACCTTCGAGCGCCTTTCACAGCTCTTGTTGCACCAAAAGGGTCAAAAGCTTGATTTACCAAATGCTGAAATCATTAGCTTCATTAAATTTATCAATTTGAAACTTCATTATCGACATTGTGAATATCTTCTTGTAATCAACCTTCTGGCGACTTGACACTATTTGCTCAATCCACCAGCGCAGCATAGGATAGGCTTGATCAAAATAGAGGAAATTCTCTAATAATAATGGAGTGTGACTTTAAAGATAAAGAAAGCCTCTAATAATTTCTTAGAGTAAATCTTTAATAAGTAAAAAAAGCCTTTGACGTTTATCTAGAGTAGGACTTCAATAAGTAGAAGAAACCTTTAATGATCATCTAGAGCAGTGCTTCAATAAGTAGAGAAAAAGCCTCTGATAACCATCTAAGGTAAGGCTCCAATAAACATAGAAATTGTTTGGTAATCATTAGGATAAGGCTTCAAAAATAGAATAGAACTCCAAAAATAAAGAAACCTTTGAAAAAAATCAACTAGATCAAAGCTCCACATTAACATATAGAGAAAATTCTCTGTACTCCTGAAGTAAGGCTTCACTTTTACTATCGTACTAAAATACTTCACCTAAAAGAATTTTGAAATAACTTACTATCGCACTAAAATACTTCACCTAAAAGAATATTGAAATGGTTATTTCAAAATCATTTCAGGGTTATCTCAAACTAAAATAACCCCCTCCTTTTCAAAAACAAGATTTTTTTCCTTTTCTTTCCTTTTTCTCCTTTCTTTTTCTTTTCTTCTCCTTCTTCCTCACTCACGACCAATAACGAGTTACCTCGCCGAGCTCTCTCCTACACGACCACAGCCAATTGCTACTCTTTTCTTCAATGGTGATGGGAATCATGACAGCTATCTCCATCGCACAGTCCGAAAAGAGATCAATCAGCTAGATCTTGGTCAAATTCGGTTTTACTATCATTCCTCTTCATCAATGATAATTGCCTCGATAGCAGCACCTCACTGCACTTGTTCAATCGCAACTCGCTAGGGGATTCGATCTCCCTTCTTCATCCTGGTCACCTCAAGCCAATGAAACCATCTCCCTCTTCACCACTTGTCCTCTTTCTTGGTTCTTCATCACCAAACAATGCTGATTGACTACTCTTTCGACATTGAGTAGGAAACTTCAGTGTCGCCTGCTAGCCGAGGTCTCATCGGCCTAGTTCTACCTCTAACCGAAGGAATTAGCAATGGAAATTTATCACCCACAATAAAGAATAGCAGCATGCCAAGATGCATTCTATTTTAAGGTTGATGCTGCTCCAAGATTGGTGTGTCCTTAAGGAAGCTTTAAGATCTGCATTACTTCAAGATTCATGCAGAAACTCCTTAAGATCAAAATCCTCTACATTCCTTTAAAAACTTTGCTCTAATACCACTTGTTGCAATGTGCAGAGGGATAACAGATGTACAACCAAAAGAGAAAGAGAAAATATAGAGAAAAAAAGATATCAGAACTTAATGCAATTCGACCTAAGAACCTATGTCCATACATGCAAAGAATAGAATAATTTATTAATGGATAAAAGTAAAATACTTCACCCTCTTACACCCAATGGAACCTCTTTTAAATTTAATGGATGAGATATCCTAGAGCCAAAGTGACATATATTTATATAAAGGAGGAATTTACAGAGTTTTACATGGACTAGATATATTTATTCTCTACATCATATTAGGCTCCATATTCATGCAGGACTTATATACGTCAAGTCAAACTCTAATAAATTATTAAAAAAATAAAACCAAGAGTTAGACTTTTACTTGGAGAAAGAGGGGGGGGAGGGGAGGAGAATGGGGGATTGTTGGAAATAAGCTCCTATGCAATATCAGTTGTTGTGAGTGTGAAGAGAACATCCAGACAAACCACCCATTTCTTAACCACCAAACCAACTAGAAAAGTAGTAAAATAGGAATTTTAGCAACAACCACTGATGTGGTTGGTAGCACCACATAGGCATAATGGCAGACCTGACTGACGACAGAAATCAAGACAGGTAACCCCGCTCTTCAGTGGCGGCCCCGTTTCTCCAAGATGGCCCTCAGCGGCTCCGTCTCTCCAGGAAGGCCCCGCTCTTCAACGGTGGCCCCGTCTCTCCAAGGCAGCCCCGCTTCTTTAAGGCGGCCTCGCACTTCAGCGGTAGCTCCGTTTCTCCAAAGTGGCCCTCGGTGGCCCCATCTCTTCAAGATGGTCCCGCTCTTCAGTAGCGGCCCCATCTCTCCAAGGCAACCCTCGATGGCCCCACCTCTTCAACAACGGCCCCATCTCTCCAAGGTGGCCCTCGATGGCCTCACCTCTCCAAGGCGGCCCCGTTCTCTAGCGGCGGCCCCGTTTCTCCAAGGCAGCCCTCGATGGCCCAGTCTCTTCAAGATGGCTCTGTTCTTCAGCGGCGGCCCCGTCTCTCCAAGGCGGCCCCACTCTTCAGCAGCAGCCCCACCTCTCTGAAATCGTCCCCAATACTGGCCACGACACCAACCTCTATGTCAGCTTTTGGATGGACTATGGTGCCCACGTGGCCCTTTGCATCGGCTAGCTGCGCCCGATGGGATCAGGCCTACCTACCACCTATCCCGCGTGCTCGATGGGACCAGGCCCATCAACCAACTGGCCCGCGTATCCGATAAAACTAGGCCCACCAACCGTCTCTAAACTCACGTAATCATCATGAGTTTAGCAAACATTTTCTTCCACGAAACTTCACGTGGTTGATCCCTAGACTAAAACCAAGGGTCCATAAAGGGTAAGAAGAATCCTTAACGAGGTAAGGCTTTTCCCCACATTGAAGCCATTCTAAGGATATTCTGATTACACTCTTAGCACTCAGGAAACCTTTTGGTTCTCAGAGCCTTTCTTTTCGAGCTTTCTCAAGCTCATGGTTGTGACTTCGGTCACTAACTTGTTCATCGGAGGGTCCCCATTGGAGCCACCTTTGGTCCTAGGACTTTTTGCAGGTTCGAGCTTTGTCAACAACTTCACAGAGCCTTCTGACGATCATCGCCAGTGATCGGACATCATCGGATTGGTGCGCTAGGTAGAGGGAGAGAACAGAGCTCTGTAACACCTAACCACAAGCTTTCTTCTCCTTTACAACAACAATGGTGGTGACATGAGCTCGAGATGCCTCCATCAGTCATAGTGGGGGCACTTCAACCGGTAGAGCAACGGCCGAAGGCTAACCCTCCCGCTGCTAACCCTTCGGTTACTCCTACACCACCAGCTGCAGCCACCTAATTGGACCAACTGGTCACACTCACTCAGCAAGTTCAAAACTTGATGGCAATGGTGCATGGACTGCAGGAGCAGCATTCTGTGGCCACTCAATACCAGCCCAGGCCTCCTCCATCACTTGCGATAGATGCATCGCCCAGTCAACAGTCTTCTCGAGGGAGACCTCCTCACCGAGAGACTCGCAACCATCGTGCCTTGCCCAGAGGATGCCACCGGGAGACCCTCAAGAGGTCACGTTCTTTCATCCGTAGCTCAAGTGACTCCTCCTCAGAGCGATGGCATCGAGAAGAGCCCAGGCAGAGGCATCACTACCTACGCTCTTTCACTACCCACGCTCTTCCCCTTCTTCTTCTTCATCTTCCGAGTCATCAAGGAAGATGTCAACTATCAACTACCGAGCGAAGAAGTACTTGGATGAGTACAATCAATGGTTGAAGGAGCTCAGCAGAAAAATTAATAACCAGCCGGAGGAGGACTATGATACCCATCCTTCCTACTCCGACATATTCTGGAGGAGCCCGTTCCCTTCAGATTTTATCTTTCTCAGCTGGATCTGTACGATGGTACAATGGATCCACTTGACCACCTCGAGATCTTTAAGGCTCTCGTGTAAGTCCAAAGGGCTACCGATGCCCTCTTGTGCAAGGCCTTTCTGGCTACATTACATAAGGCCGCCCATGCTTGACACTCTCGCCTGTCCCTACACGGCATCGATTCTTTCCGACAACTGGAGAGGGCCTTCCTGGCTCACTTCGATGCATGTTGAAGGATCCCTCGGGTGGCAGACAGTCTTTTCGCCGTCCGACAGAAGGAGGGAGAGTACCTTAGAGACTTCATGGTGCACTTCAAAATGGTGGCCCTCGAAATCTACCACTTAGATGATGCAGTTGCCACTTTGGCATTGAAACGGGGACTTCGTCCTTCCCGTTTCACCTTCTCTCTGGATAAGAAGCCATCTAACTCTTACGCCGACCTTCTGCTTCGCGCACAGAAATATATCCATGCTGATAAGGCCGACTCCACTCGCCAGGAGTTCGAGGGAGGTTTTAGCCGAAGGTCTGCCTGCATTGAGCCAAGCAGACCCTCCCGCTTCAAGAAGCCCGAGCCACCTCGCCGATCGGATGATCAACATCGGAGCCTGGCCCCCAGGGAGAGCAAG
Organism: Calamus simplicifolius; assembly: GCA_900491605.1. Taxonomy (NCBI): domain Eukaryota; kingdom Viridiplantae; phylum Streptophyta; class Magnoliopsida; order Arecales; family Arecaceae; genus Calamus; species Calamus simplicifolius. Next base: position 561,455 of record UESW01001393.1, read on the forward strand.
CTCACCCCTCTTCTCGTCCATCACTCTCACATTCTCATAAAGATCGAGGGTGAGCCATACTTCCAACATCCTTCGCCAATGAAGAAGGGAGCTTCCTGTGACAAGAGCCACTGTTATCATTTCCACCAGGACTACAACCACGACACCGAGAACTGTTACAACTTGAAGTGCACCATCGAGGAACTCATCCAGCAGGGTTATCTTGGAAAATATGTCCAAAAGGGACCCCCAACAGTTTCGACGCTCATGGGGCCTTCGCCTACTTAGGCCAGTGCCGATAACACACCGACGAAGAAGACAGTGAGAATGGTCTCTTGGGGAGTGGGCTCTTCATTTAAGCAGCCAAGGGGTGATGAGGGCTTAGGTGATGTAATTTCTCTTCCTGAAAGGGAGTTAGCTAGAGTTTAAAATGTAAACAATGATAGCATCATTGTCTCAATGATGATTGATAAACATCCTGTAAAACGAATCCTAGTTGACAGTAGAAGCTCAGCGGACATCATTACCTACAATGCCTTTGTTCGAATGAATCTGCCTCTTGACTCCCTCCAACTAGTGGCGGCACCCTTAGGTGGAAGAACCCCCGATGGTGCAGCTGGACGCTGAGTCCCATGACATGGAGGAAACCTGGATCCTCCACATAGACGATGCCTCAAACTCCCAAGGAAGTGGGACCGGTCTCATTCTTGCGAGTCTGGAGGGCGAGAAGGTAGAATATGCCCTCTGACTCCTCTTCAAAGCTATCAATAACCAGGCTGAGTACGAAGCCATGCTGGCCAGGGTGAGCCTCGCCCAGAAGCTCGGGATCAAACACCTCAGGACCTTCACCGACTCCCAACTCACCTCCGGACAAATCAACGGAGAGTACAAGGTGTGGGATCCTGTTATGTCCCGATACCTGGAAAAGGTCTGATTCCTAGTCTCCTCACTTACATACTTCAATATCAACTACATCCCTCAGAACGAGAATGCCAAGGCCGATGCCCTATCTCGTCTGGCCATCTCAGCGGATAACGTCCTGGGGAGCACATACATCAAACACTTGGAAAAGCCCAGCATTGAAGGCAAAGAGGAAGTCCTCCCGATTGCGTAGGAGTTGGCAATAATGGATGCTTACATTCGCTACCTCACCGATGGCACCCTCCCTACTAGCCGCGAGGAGGCTAGACTACTCAAATGGAGAGCCTCCAAGTTTACCTTGCTAGACGGGTGACTATATAGAAGGTCATTCTCCTACCCCCTCCTCAAGTGTGTCGGTCCAGCAGACGCCGATTATATTCTTAGAGAAATACATGGAGGCATCTGTGGAGATCACCTAGGAGGCATGTCACTAGCTTAGAAAGCCCTCCGACAAGGATACTACTAGCTAACCATGAGGGAGGACGCGGCCGAGCTAGTTTGGAAGTGTAATGGCTGTCAGCGGCATGCACACATCTAGTGGCAACTGGCTTCCCCACTAAGCTCGCTCTCGGCCCCATGGCCCTTCGCCTAGTGGGAGATGGACATCCTAGGACCATTCCCCTTGGCTTTGGGTCAGCGAAAGTTCCTACTTGTCGTCATCAACTACTTCTCTAAATGGGTTGAAGTCGAGGTGCTGGCTAAAATCACTGAGGGCAAGGTCAAAGCTTTCTTCTGAAAGTCCATCATTTGCTGGTCTAAGGATCATCACTGATAATGGCGGGTAATTTGGCAACACCATATTCAAGACATTCTGCACCAAGTTGAATAGCTGCCACCGATTCACATCTGTCGGCCATCCACAAACCAATGGGAAGACCGAGGTCATGAACCGGATCATCCTCCAGGAACTCAGAACCCAGCTGGATGGGGATAAAGGTAGATGGATCGAGGATCTTCAGAGTGTGCTGTGAGCATATCATACAACTCTAAGAGCCTCAATGGGAAAGATCCCCTTTAGTCTAGTTTTTGGATCCAAGGCGGTCATCCCCATCGAGATCGGCCTTCCAAGCTCCTGGGTGGAGTCATACAATGAAAGAGACAACCCCGTGCAGTTGAGAGCCAACCTCGATTTCATTGACGAAGTGCATGATCGGGGCGCGGCTCAGAACAGCTACATTCTGCCAGCGAGCGACCAAGTACTACAATGCTTGGGTCTGTCCCAAGACATTTCACCCCGGAGATCTGGTCCTCAAAAGGCCAAGGTGTCCAGCAGAGGAGGGCAAACTATCTCCAAACTGAGAGGATCCTTACCGCATCTCTTAGGTATTTCACCGAGGAGCATACCGGACTGAAGAACTTGGTGGACGGCCCATCCCACGTACCTAGGATGCAGACAACCTTCGTCGTTATTATCAATGATGTACCTCTTCAGTTGATAATAATAAAAAGAATTCTCAATGTCTTACATCCGACTCATCTCCAGAGTTGAGGATTTGGAGACTAAAGGAGCTCGACGGCATCGCGGCTAACGAGTCACCCCTCGGATCGGCGCAGAGGCACCCCCGAGGCAGTTCAAGATCCTGATAGCTCTATACCCACTCGAGTCACCCCTCGGGCTGGCATATAAACCCTCAAGGTAGTTCTAAAGAAGCTCAGCGATATTGCAGCTAACGGGTCACCCCTCGAACTGGTGCAGAGGTGCTCTCGAGGTGGTTCAAGACCCTGATAGTCCTGTACCCGCTCGAGTCACCCCTCGGACCGGCACACAAACCCCCGAGGCAGTTCTAAAGGACCTCGACGGCATCGTGGCTAACCAGTCACCCCTCTGTTCGGTGTGGAGGCTCCCTCGAGGCGGTTCAAGACCCTGATAGCTTCGTACCCACTCGAGTCACCCCTCGGGTTGGCACACAAACCCCCATGGCAGTTCTAAAGGACCTCGGTGGCATCATGGCTAATGGGTTGCCCCTTGGTTCAGCGTGGACGTGCCCTCAAGGCAGTTCAAGAACATGACAGCCCCGTACCCACTCGAGTTGTCCCTCGGGTTGGCACATAAACCTCCGAGAGATTTTAAAGGACCTCGGCGGCATCGCGGCTAACGGATCACCCCTCGGTCCGGCGCGAAGGCGCCCTTGAGGTAGTTCAAGACCCTGACAGCTATGTACCTGCTCAAGTTGCCCCTCGGGCTGACACACAAACCCCCAAGGTAGTTCTAAAGGACCTTAGTTGCATCACAACTAACGGATCACCCCTCGGTCCAGCGTGGAGGCACTCTCGAGGTAGTTCAAGACCCTAATAGCCCTATACCCGCTTGAGTCACCCTTTGGGCCGGCACACAAACCCCCGAGGTAGTTCTAAAGGAGCTCAACGACATCGTGGCTAATGGGTCAACCCTCAGTCCGGTGCAGAGGTTCCTCCGAGATGGTTCAAGACCCTGACAGCCTCGTACCCGCTCAAGTCACCCCTTGAGTCGGCACACAAATCCCTGAGGCGGTCCTGAAGGACTTCTATGTTCATCGAGCATTCCCTAACCAACACCGGTACCCTACGATTATTTCGATAAGCACCTAAGGGGCTAAGGACTCGGTCGATGCCACGAGTCCATACAAGCCCCCAGCTGGGTCGTTGGGAGGACTGCAGCCACTTGCGACCGAGCCTAAAGATCGAGGCTGGTACACCACCACAGCAAGGCAAGGCCATTACAAAAGCTAAGTCATATGCACTTGGAAAAAACTTCTTCTTCATTGATATTTGAAAAGGTACAAAAGTTGACCCAAAGTTAGTTACAATCAAAAAGGAAAGCAATAAAGAAGAAAAAACCTAAGTGTCTAAGGTTCGGCAGGTCCCAGCTCATCTTCGACCTCATCCTCACCCAACTCTTCATCGTCCGGGTCCCCGGGTCGGATGGCGCTGAGGTCGCTAATGCCGAAGACATGGGAAACTTTTGCCTTGCACTCGTCAAAGCCTTGGGCATAGGCATCTAGGCTGGCTTTGGTCACCTCCTGCTCGAATGCTGGGGAGCTTTTGAATTGCTCGACGGCACTCTAAGCCCGGGTCTTGACGTCATGGGCTCGACTCTCGGCCTCCTCACTTGGGCCTCGGTGTCCCGGCCCCTAGCCTCAGTGCTCCAGACTCGGTCCTCGGTGTTGGCCCTTCTCTCCTTGGCCCCTCGAGCATCAGACTCCGCCAAGATGGCCCTCTCCTCGATGGCTTGGGCATTGGACTCTACCATCACAGCCCGGTCTTCGGCGTACCCTAGCTGCTAGGTCAACTCAGCCACCCTTCCCTCAGCTGACTCCAGCCTCCTAGTGTATATCACTAGCTTGGCCTCGGCCACTAAGCTCCAATTTATCTCGGCCACCACCTTTCCCTCGGCCTCCCTAAGTCGGGCCTTCCATTCATCGCGGTTGGCGTCGGCCGCGAGAACCATGCTGGCCATCTCGGTCTCCCGGGCCTAGGCCTCGGCCGGCCTCCCGGCTAGCTCATCGCACCAACCCCAGTACTTGGCCAACTGGGTCTGGGAACGCTCGACGGCATGACCGATCCAGACTAAGGAATCTCGGAGGGTGAGAACCTTGTTGGCTGTCTGCAAGGATCAAGGAGTTAGTCACAGCTCAGTCAATTTGATAGCAAAAAGAATAACTAAAAGGAAGATTACCTGGAGAACCGACACATAAGTCGCGTCAAGGACTTAGGAGAGAGGCTTGTATTTGAGCTACTCATGGAACCTCAGCAGATGAATCCTCTCTAGCAGGCGCTCTGCCAGACGCCTGCTATCCATGGTCGAGAACCTCGGTGACCGCCACGGCTCCTTGCGAGGAACCCGATCGAATGACGAGCAGCGACTGCCGACCCTGCTTCCGGCTCTGCCTCGCCATCGCTGACCGGTCCCTCTCCATCCTCGGCCTTCGGAGTTGCCACCTTTGCCTCAAGCTCAGGGGGGGCCAAGTGTCCACCCTCGGCCCCAAAGTCAGCCACCTCTGTCGGATCGATGGGAGCAGGAGGCTCATCATCGGCCTTCAGGTCAATGACCTCCATCGGCACAATAGGAGGCGGAGGCTCATCCGTGGACCCTTACGCCTGGGCCGATTGGCCTCTCATCTCTGGTCCCACCTTGGCCATGGCGGGAACGTCTTCACTCACCGGCGCCTTGACCAGGGCGCTCTCTCTCGGGTCCTCCATGGGAGCCACCTCCATTGGAGCTGCGGGGGCCTGGGTTGGCTCGCCCTGGTCCTTTGCTATACTCTTTTGGCTAGCCTCAACCTCGCCGGCCTCCTCCCTCCTCTTCTGCATCGCTGCCTTTAGTTTTTTGGCGGACAACTTCATTGCTGCACAGGGAGCTAACAGTTAGAAAAAGAGAAAACTAAACATGAAAGGACAAGGTAAGCAAGGCCTTGTGCTCACCAACTACCGGTAATAGGCCAGCCTCATAGAGGTTAGCCTCAGCTAGCAACTCCATGTAAGGGTGGTGTCTCGGAGGACGTCAGGCAGTCGAAGAGCTCCTGGTCCCTCTCGTCCACTGCAGGGTTTTTATTGGGGCCGATATCGGGACTCCCCCAACTCATCCTCAACCCCTCTACGTGGGCAAACAAAAATTGGGATTTTCATCCCTTGACTTTGGAGGGGAGGCTAAGTGGTAAGGCCCTACCAGGCCGAGAAGTGAAGATCCACCATCCGTCCTCGTTATGGTGGTGGAGTTTATAGAAGGCTCGGAACAGAGAAATCGTAGTGTATGAGCTGTGAAAAAAATAAAGAACAACGAAGGCACAGATGATCTGAATCGAATTTGAAGTCAACTATGCCAGGATTAGTCCGTACCTATCCAGCAGGTTAAGGACGAATGGATGAAATGGAAGACAAAGTCTGCTCTTGAAAAACTTCTCGTACAGGGCTACCCGACCGAGTTGGTCGGAGGTCACCCTGTCCTCGGGTCTAGGAGCAGATAGACGAACGTAGCTGAGAATCCTACACCTAACCCTGAAGTCTTCTACCTCCTCAAAGGTCATGGTGGAGATCGTCCCCTCCGGCCCTGCCAGATCAGAAGTGACCATGGAGGAGGGGTTGGATGGACTATAGGCGGTGGAGCTACCCTAGGTGGCACTACCCTAGGTGGCGCTACCCTAGGCGGGGACACTCGGGATGGAGGCTGCTCAGCCTTCATCGGGCAGTCACGGATAGTAACACCACTGATCGACCGACAACGACGGTGCACCAGAGGAACCTCCTCTTCCTTCTCCTCCGAGGACCAAGGGGGACTCACAGTGGGCCTCTTGCCCTCCCTAAGGGCACAACGGTCCATGGCCTCAAGAACGAAGGAGACAAAAGGAGACTAACCTGGTGTCGAGAGGAAAGAGCAGAAGGTTTGGTGTCGAGAGGAAAGAGCAGAGGTTTGGACTCAGAAAAGCTCAGAGCTCTGGGATGCAGACAATAGGGAAGATGATGAAAGTGTGAAAGGCGCGCTCGGACAGATGAGGCATTTTTATACATAATTTTTGAATCGTCCCACCCGAGGCATTGCCACGTAGCCATCCACGATTGAGGCCAGCTCCCAGCTATCAATAACTCCCCCTTCGCTCGATATATAGCACCTCAATTCCGCACAAGGTGCGAAATCCGTGACTAGTGATAGGACATGGGGAGTGGTGGCTTAATGATGGCGCCCAACTTTTTCATCCCTCAAGAAATATCCCCTCGATGCGCCCAAAATTAGCTTCACTTTCCGTGCTTCTCCTTAAATACGGATGGACTTCAAAGCGGCATCACCACGGGGAGGCGTACCTCCACCTCCAACGGTTAATGGCGCGGAAAGCCAGCAATGATGACAAATTTTTGCGCTCCTTTCGCCCAAGAGTCGCAGACGCGTGGCCCTTCGAGCTCAGGAGTGGAAGGGCATCTGATGTGGCTGGTAGCACCACGTAGGCGTTAACGGCAGACCTGACTGATGGTAGAACTCAAGACAGGCGACCCCACTCTTCAGCGGTGGCCCCGCTTCTTCAAGGCGGTCTCGTTTCTTCAAGGCAGCCCTCGGCGGCCCCGTCTCTCCAAGGCAGCCCCGTTTCTTCAAGGTGGCCTTCGGTGGCCCCGTCTCTCCAAGGTGGCTCCACTCTTTAGCAGCGGCCCCATCTCTCCAAGACAGCCCTCGGCGGCCCCACCTCTTCAGCAGCGGCCCTGTCTCTTCAAGGTGGCCCTCGATGGCCCCACCTCTCCAAGGCGGCCCCATCTCTTCAAGGCGGCTCCGCTTCTCCAAGGCGGCCACGTTTCTCCAAGGTGGCCCTCGGCGGCCCCATCTCTCCAAGGTGGCCCCGCTCTTCAACGACGGCTCCATCTCTCCAAGGCGGCCCCATTCTTCAGCAGCGGTCCCGTCTCTCCAAGGCGGCCCTTGGCAGCCCCACCTCTTCGAAATTAGCCTCAACACTGGCTGCAACACCAGCCTCTATGTCAGCTCCTAGATGGACTGCGGTGCCTACGTGGCCCTCCGCATGGCTAGCCACGCCCGCCGCCTGATCCATGCGCCCGATGAGACCAAGCTCACCTACCACTTGTCCCACGTGCCCGATGAGACCAGGCCCACCAATCAATTGGCCCGCGTGTCCGATAAGACCATGCCCACCAATCGTTTCTGAACTCACATAATCACCATGAGTTTAGTAGATATTTTTTTCCATGGAACTCCACGTGGCTAATCCCAAGACCAAAACCAAGGGTCCATAAAAGGGTAAGAAGAATCCTTAATGAGGTAAAGCTTTTTCACACACTAAAGCCATTCTAAGGATATTCTGATTACATTCTTAGCATTTAGGGAACCTTTCGGTTCTCGGATCTTTCTTTTCGAGCTTTCTCAAGCTCACGGCTGTGACTTCGATTACTAACTTGTCTGTCGAAGGGTCCCCATCGGAGCCACCTCCGGTCCTAGGACTTTTTGCACGTTCGAGCTTTGTCAATAACTTCACGAAGCCTTCTGACGATCATCGCCGATGATCGGACGTCATGGACCACCATGTCCCTCTTGGTTCGGAAATGGGAAGCAAAAGGTTGCTTCAAATAAGGTCAACCTCGGTTGAACTATTCTATAGCCAGCCAACCTTCTCTGGTAGGTAATTGATTTATACTATAAAAAATTATTTGTCCACGTATATGATTCTCAAACGAGGCCATGAAAACGAAGGTGCCAAGTCTTCGGTGATCCGTCAACCTAATTTTCAAATAAGTCCTCAAGTTGGATTCCTAATTAATCAACGAAGCCACATAAATTCTATAAGCTTTTGACAAATTAGCTAGCTAATTCCCCTACTTTTATATAATCTCTTTTATATAAATGGATGAGGGATTCAACCATTGGTCTATATATATACTTGACATGCATTCATTTATTAAGAAAGATGAGAGATAGTTTAATGATCATTAGATATCTGTTGGAGGAGTTGGTCAACTCAGCCATGGGAAACTTGAGCTCCAAACAATATCTAATTAGCTTGCAGTTAACCTAGCTATAAGTTAATGTCATCGATCCATCGAATCGGCTGAATCCATCCCTTCAGACTTAACAATGATCAAAAATTGGCTAGCCAAGAGCACTCTCATGGTGAAGGGGTCAGCAGGACCATCAATTATAACACCCACCACCCAGAAAGCATACAGTCCAATGTAACATTTTTGGTGCCTATAATTTTGGACGGGTGTATGTGGTCCAAGATTCTCCAAGATCCCAATCTAGCTAGCAGATCTCATGCAACCATGGAGTTTATCTTGGGAAATCTTAAAAGGGGGGAGTTGTCGGAAATGCAGCAGATCATTGTTTGGGACCAAACAGGCTGAGGGGGGGGAGGATGATATCACTTGCCATAAGAAGGGCATTTCATATTTGTGTTCCTACCAACCCCACCCATGGCCCTTGAAGGACTCGTGTCTTAATAATATCAGCAAAATTTCCTTAGCTTTTATGCTGATGGTGTGACCAACTGGGGGCCGATGTCGTCATGAAATTTAAATCCAATCAATAACTCGGATGAGTTGTACTTTGATTAATTAGAGACCTCGAAGTGCATGCCCACTCCTGGTGCAACATAGAATATTTATTCCATTTAGCAGTGCAAGCCGGGGGATAGCTGGATCCCAAGCACTCAATTCATTCATCCATCCAACAGGGGCAGCTCAGATGGCGTGTTCTTGTCCGGAATAAGCCCAACATTGGATTATTATATCCCACTAACAAATGAATCCGGATTGGACCCTTGACATTGCATCTACCTAGCATCCAACTAACTATTTTTGTAATTTTTTAAGGTGGATTGAACAACTTTCCAGCCAAGGCCATTTTAATTTTTCTTCTTTTTTTTTTTTTTAAAAAAAAAAGAGAAAACCTCATTAGCTTTCATATAAAAGAAAGCCTTTTATTTATGATCACTGGTAGGTATATATCCTAGGTTTAGTAGGTGATATCTAATGCTTTGTGATGCTAATTAAGATCCATATAGCTTTTCCCTTTTTTTAATTAAAAATAAAAGAATATGTAACTTTTGCTTTGGAGGGCTTTATGGATAGAGTTGTTTTATGATATAAATTAAAGTTTCTAATTTGAAAGTCAAAATACCTACAAAAATAATATATACTGAAAGTATGTAAAAGTGTTTGCTTATGTACTACCACTAATGTTTTGTCTCTTCTTTGTGGTTTATTTTGCCAATAGGGTTATCAGTTCTATCAATACATGAGCCAACGAGTGGGACAGATAAGGTTGGGGCTTTGTCTTGTCATCCTTCACCTCAAGCTTGTTTGTCGTTGAATTTTTCATCTAATAAAGGATATGATATTTGTTTGCAACCAAAATTGACTGTCAAATACCGGCTAAATAAAGATAAGATTTTATCTAAGAAAGAGATAAGAGAAAGAGAGAAAGAGAGAGAGAGAGAGGGAGAATAATCGTATGAAAGGGTGCTCTCTAATTCCCTTGTATTGAACTTGTGGTTCAGGATCTTTATATAATGTCGGTAGAATTTCTTGATTTGATTTATTGGAAAATAAATGGCTAGAAAATTAAAATTGATCGGAGTCATCGGTCTTCTTGGTGTTCCCGTCTTTTTTCTAAATGGAACTAAGTTTTCATGATGGTAACCCTTTGTCATGTGTTGCCCATTGATTGAGTGCCCATTTCACACGTATATAAATGTTAATTATTAAATCTAGTTCTAATGAGTTATTAGCTTTTGAATAGTCTTGGATGCTAAGATCCACAATTAGTTAAAAATGGTACCATGACTTGATGTTGAGAAGCCATAGATATGTGATCGATAGAAGTAAGTCAGGTGATTAGATTTTACCTAATAGAAATACGTAGTTGCTTTCTATTTCAACAACTTCTAAATAACAAAGTAAAAAAGTGAGCATTGTTAGGCTACAATTAGTAAAATTTAGAAAAAAAAATAATAAAAAGAAAAATATTTGGTTAGTATTTCACATCAACTTTGACAATACGTGCATCCGCTTAGTAAGTATTAGCTGAAATATTTTTTGACCATCCTAATGAATTACTTTGACATTAATTAGTATCTTTCTAATTAACTACCTCAATTAGTCGGGAAAGAAGCATCAATCGCTTTCTCGATTAACAGGATTACCAAAGTTAAACAAATTTCTTGATGAATTTTGAATGGAGGAACCCTCTATCTCTATATATCATTATTTTCCTTCAAAATACATTTGTCATCTTAAACCATGATGCCTAGCTAATCATGACTATTAAACAAAAAGACAATTTGATCAACTGGCTCCCATCAGTTGGAGCAAAAACATATCATCAGAATCTTCCACCAACATATAATGAGGACAACAAAGTATATGATTGTTCCATAATAAATGAGCTCTATCTTAATCAGTGGATCCAATATCCCCTCAAAGAGTCATGCAACCAGTCCATTAATGTCTCCTAATTTAGCAGGTACCCATCCAAGATTAGCTGGCAGCCATACAACTCAAGAAGCCCCCAAAGCTCCTAGGTTTGGAACTCCATTATCCCCAGACAAAATAGTGGGGATGGTAACCTGTCACCAGCTTGGAAATGCTAGACATATCAGTATCAATGCTTCTCTGGCAACCAAATTAAGCCTCTCTGTTAGTTGAGGGTGACCCATAAAGGGTGCATTGGGTGGGTCAGTTCCTCCCTCCACCATACCACGTCCTAAAAAGACACAAAATCGATGGATATTTTTTGTTTTATATATGGTAGAACATAAAGCCTACGAAAGGTTGGGAATCCAATTTCCTAGGCATACATTGGGTCAAGGTACCACTTCTCTTCAATGCATTACTTTAATCATCATCAGGATGAGAGTGATGAATCAACTGATTGCACTTGTATACGTTCATGCACGAGCAAGTCCTTTTGATTCCAAATAATAATAATAATAAAAGGCATGGCATGGCAGGATAATTCCTTAGATAAGATGAAGAATGGCTGCACTCTAAGTAGACCACAATGACAAAATAGAATCTCTCTCTCTCTCTCTCTCTCTCTCACACATAATTTAAAAAAAAAAAAATTACGTTGCTTTTATGTGCAATTATATGTTCAAGATTCGAGTAATGGTATCTTCATCATATTAATTTTTTGAGAAAAAAAAATGCTTCAAAAGTGAAATCAGTGCTTCCCTTCCATAATAGAAGATTTTATGCTGATTTTTGTGTGTTCCTGGATGAAGATTCATTTGATTAAAGGCTAAAATATACTTTATGCTGTTTTCATCTCGATTAAATTATATAGCCATATGCCGAAATGAACCATCCATCATACTTGTGTAATACTATTTAATTAATAAAAGTTTTTGCCATCCAAAACAAACAAGAATAAGAATTTTAAAAAAATGAATTTTTGGATGCCATATATGGAGCTGTTTCACTGACTTTTTATATGCTAGCTAGCCTTTGTGTAGGATGGAGATTGTAATTTGAAATTGAGAGAAGAAGACAAAAAGGAGAATAATGACAGGCATGAAGAGAAAAGGGGCACCCCTTCTAACGGCTGTGGTGAGTCCTTCTTTTCCCCCAAGGAGAAGGCAAAACCGGGTCCACGGCGCCCCTTCCACCATGCAAAAGTCCCTCCCATTGTTTTTATGTGCTCTAATCCACGGGCCACTGAATATGATCAACACCATCCACCAATTAGATCAGCCAAGTCACGTACAGGAGCTCCAAAAACCGGGGGAGGACGCTGGTTTTGAGTTACAACTTCTATTAATTTATACCGCATGATTCCGATTGTCACACTCGTGAAATGGACGCGACACGGTTACATTACTTTCCAAAGTAATCCTAAATTTATGCAAAATTTTATTTTATATATTTATATATTATATTTTGTAAGTTAAATTATGTGATTCAAATCGGAGATTAATTATTCTTTGAAGGAAACCGTGGTGGAAATTGGCTGTGCTTTAGTGCCCGTGACCGTCTCAAGGATGTGATCCTGATGGGCATGGGCTGTCACATTGCGATGTGGTACGTGGACGCCCAAAGACAAGCCGCGGAGTGGACAGCGAGTCTACTCCACAAGCGATTGCCTTGCCAGGAGAAATTCTATTTGCACTTAATTGATGTTAAATCATCGTCCTCAAATGTTGACGAGTATTCTATCACCTTTTTCAACAAGCCCAAAATTTTTTAACGAGCTTCTTGCGCTTATGGGCCTGCAAACAAGTCTCGAAGATCAAAGATTCCGGCAGAAACCCTTTGATGCTCCAATCAGTACTTTAGGCAACAGTCGTGAGCTTGAGAAAGCTCGAAAGAGAGAAGAAGAGAGAGGCTTAGAGCCATACTCTCTGTGAGCAAGAATGAGTGTTTAAGAGTGGGATGAGTTCGTTGTGGTTACCGGAGTTACCTGATCGGGGATTCCTCTTACCCATTTTATAGATACTTAGAGTTTCTCTGGCTTGAGTGGTTGAGGCTCCATAATGATGACTTGTCAGAGCATTAATTGATGGCAGCAACAGTGGAGCTTACCTCCATGTGCCATGTCAGGCTGCAGGTCATGTCCCGTCAGAGTAGGTGGCTGCAGCTGGTTGGCAGGTGCTATTTTGGTTTAGACAGCTGTCGCAGGCTGCTACAGGGTATGGCCGATCGTTACGCGCTTGCCAGACGTGTCCCCCACGTGCTTAGCTTGGACTGTTGTTGCAGAAGATAGTGGACCACGTAGTCGCCATAGACGGTTGGTGGACCACGTGGCTGTCAAGCAGCAAGACACGAGGTCGGGGCCGAGGGGACGTCGGGTCCGAGGCTGAGGCCGAAGGAAGGGGCCGACACCGAGTGAAAGTTGTTCCGAGGCCGGGGCCATACGAGGCCGAGGGGGGCTCGGGCGCTTGGTGCCGAGGCCGAGGGGAACAGGTCCGAGGCCGAGGCCGACGCTGAGGCTCTTGGCCGAGTGGAGGAGCCGAGGCTGAGGCCTTACAAGGCCGAAGTCGACTCGGACGATGCCGGGGTGAGGCCATCTTGGATGATGCCGGGGCAAGGTCGACTTGGATGACGTGCCGGGGCGAGGCTGACTAGAGCCGAGGCCGACTGGGGGCCGAGGCCGACTTGGGCTGAGGCCGACTTGGATGACGTGCCGGGGCGAGGCCGACTGGGGGCTGAGGCCGACTTGGATGACGTGCCGGGGCGAGGCCGACTGAGGCGGAGGGAGGCTCGGCAGCTGGAGGCCAACAGAAGCTGGCTCCATGCGAAGGAGAGAAAAAGGTGGCGGACGGGGGGAAGGCCGAGTTGCTAAGTTTAGATGCTATCATTGTAGCCCATGTCCGAAGGGACCTCGGAGGCCAAAGCGGGGCTCCGTCAGTTTCCTTCACGGTTCTCTAACGGCGTTGGATCAGCCACATCAGCACTGCCTAAATTGCTCTCCACACACACCCTTCTCAATTTTTTTTAAAAAAATTTCTAAACTATCCTTCCCCTTTTTCTCCACACTCTCGCTCCTGTCTCCTTTCCTTCTTCTGGTGCCACCCCATCTTCTCTCCTTTCCAGCAATGCCCCTTCCACACACAGGCCCGTCCTCTCTCCGTCTCCGGCATCGTCCGATGCCTTTCAGCTCTTCGGCACCAGTCTCTTCAGCCCCCAGCGCCTCCCTCCCTTTTGGCATCGTTCGACTAAACAGGACCGAATAGAGGGCCTATGTTCGGTCCTATTTGGCCGAACAAAGGCCTTCGTTTGACCATGTTTGACCGAATGAAGGTCCATGTTCAACCCATGGCCCTCCGTTCGGCCAAATAGGACCGAACATAGGCTCTCCGTTCGGTTCTGTTTGGTCGAATAGTGCCGGAAGGGAGGAAAGCGTAGGGAGTCGGAGAGAGGAAGGGAGGCGCTGGGGGCCAGAGAGGACCGGTGCTGAGGAGTTGGGGGCATCAGACGGTGCCGGAGATGAAGAGACAAAGAGGAGATGGCCTGTGTGTGAGGTGGACGTTGCGTGAAGCTAGAAGAGAAGAAGGAGATGCAAGGGAAGTGTGAAGAAAAAAAAATGAAAGGATAGTTTTGTTGCTGCCAAATCACTTTTGGGGAGCGTCTGGCGAAAGAGGAGCTTCGTGGGCCTTCAGAGGTATGACAGGATCACCTCCTTTAGTCAAAAACCTGTAAGAAAAGTTCCGGACCGATGGTTCCGACGGGGACCCTCCGCTCAAGTCAGCGATCTGGAGAACAGGGATTTTTTTTCATAAAAGAGTAGAGATTGAGTCCCCCTCCTCATTGTGAGTCGAGGTCTTTATATACCTGTTCGGGAGTCCCTCTTACCCTTCGAGGATAATCGTCAGATCATGCCTTCCGCCAAGTTCGGCTCCATTAATGGTAGGTGGGTGAATAGCGGCTAAACGCGCGCCCTGAATATCGACAAATGTCCATAGTATTTTAGTAACGACCCGTGATCTTGGCAAAAGAGAAACGGGTTGGCATGCCACGTGGAAGTCCTGCGTGAACAGCGATGGATGATAAAGTTAGTCACGTGGGCCCCATGGTACAGCCATTGGGCAGAAGATGACGTTTGGAGTTGAAGCCAGTTATCCCTCGTAGAGCATTGATTATAGAGTGCTTGCATGGTGATTCACGTGCAAGGCACTGTTCATACGTATGGTACTATTCACGGCCGAAGGGAGTAGGCCGAGGGGAAGTCCAAGGCCAAGTGCTTTGGGAGCTGAGGCCGAGGTCGGCTTCATGCAGAGAAAAAGGTGGTGGTGGTCGAGTGGGAGTTAAGGAAGGCTGAGCACGTCTGAGGTCGAGGGGAAGTCCAAGTGACAAGGGAGCCAACGTGGCAGCCATAAATGCCTTAATATAGGGAGAGAATAAGGAGCAAGTGGATGCACATTCTTTGGTGCGAGAGATATGTCGTGGCCGTGGAAGACCGAAGCCAAGGAGGCCGAGAGGCTGAAGCCGATGCTGACTTAGAAGAAGCCGATGCCGAAGCCGATTTAGATGAAGTTGAGGTCGAGGCGAGACACTCCATTCCATTAAATGCTTTCCAAGTCATTATTATCACAATTGAATGCTCCAGCCCATTGACCGGACATTAATAATGATAGAAGGTGGCCCTTGAGAGAATCCACACATGTAACGTAACACTTTTTTCCTTTTGTTTTCTTTTTTATAATGACGAGATGCTTCTTGCATCTGAAAGCAATGTCGTAAATGAAATTAAATACTCATTGAGTCCTTCAAAGGAATTAAGCCGAAAAGGTCATCACCGCTTAAAAAAATTATCTAAAAATTACTATTTTAAAAGAATCATCTAAAAATTATTATCTTTATTGCTCCTTGAATCAACTGGTTCATAAGTTTAATTTTTTTAAAAAAATAAGATGAAAAAAAAAAAATATGCATAGAGAGCAATTTGCGCGGTGCAAATAGGATTTCCGGATTGGCAGGGAATCCAAGTTAAATGATGGAACTTTTTGCTCAAGCCCCGCTCACGCCGCTCGTCCTCTCACATCCCATCTTAAAAGGGGGATGCTTCCAATGATGTGATGGATTACGGACAGGTTCACGGCTTCTAATGCACTTCTAGGACAGTGATAGTCTCTGCGATGGATGATCACGCCTCTCTCTCTCCCCCCATTGTTTTGAAAATTAAACCGGATAACCGATTGTCGGTCAATCGGCTCAATCAAACAATCGATTAAATCAAATCAAATAATATCGTAATTAATTTTACTTTAATAACATAAAAATAATAAAATATAAAATATTATTTTAAATAAAAATTTAATTTTTTTAAAAAAAGTAATTTTAATTTTATTTATTAAAGTATTAAAAAAAGTTATAAAATTCAAACACATGATCCTATAAATTTTATTAAAACTAAAAACTTAAAAATAAAAAATTAAAATTAAATTAATTATTAAAAATTTGATTGATTTATTATTATTTTTTTTTTATCGAAACATATAAAAATTAATTTTAACAATAAAATGGAATGATTAATTTCTTATTGAATCGATTCAAGCGACCGTGCTCAAAAGGTCCTTGATTGGAAATTAAATAATATCAACCTCATCGTTACAGCGATATTTTTGAAGCTACAACATGAGATGTTGGGAATCGGTTGACAGGTATCGGACGTCAATAATTGTTAGAGAGGGGGGGGAAATGAAATGGTCCGTATAAATTTATTTCGTAACAGCTGTTGTTGCGGAGGCCAGTGGCTACCGATTGACGTTCAAACAAAGAGCGCCAGCCAATCACTCGTGTCATCCCGGCCGGCCGACACGTCCAGAAGCAGCTTCCGTGAACCATCGGTTGTTCCTTCCACACGTGCCCTCCATCCATCACATGCCGCCCAGGCCAACGTACCGATGGATGGAGTGCATCATCCATTAATTAAATATATATAACTACGAGTTGCCCGGGGACGAAGAGATGTGGGACTGGCTGAGAACGAACAGGCATGACGTGGGGCCAATCCAGTGTCCTTCACAGGTGTACGGTAGCAAATCCAGGCTCATACGCTGCTCTCTCTCTCTCTCTCTCTCTCTTCTCGACCTTCATGGGATCGTATGACGCATGGCAGTCGCTGGTGGATGTCCAGATCCATGCCAAATCCTTTTGGCCATTAGCGCACAGAGAGAGAGAGAGAGAAGCAGCTGGGTGACTGGCGCAATGATACCATTCAGTGCATAAATCTGACACGCACGTCATGCACACATTGAGCGGCTCCATATTATAATCACATCAATATATTTATGATGTAAAATAATTATACCATATTATTTCATTTTACGTATTAATACGTTCATTTAAAGACTACTTTAGTAGCGGACTTTTTTAAGAAAAATTAGAGTTCTAGATGTTTGGTAGTATATGTATTTAAAATTATAAATTATTTATGATGCATTTTTATAAATAAAAATTATATATTTTTAATAATTTTTGAAGGGAGGCCATGGTCCTCTAAAAGTTTTGCTCGCTAGCTGCTTAGTATGTAATTTTTTTAAAAAAATGAGTGCTATTTTTACATTTTATTTTTATGTTACTGGAATTTAAAATTAAAGAAGACTTAAAACATAAGAAAATAATATTGTAAGATACGAGTATTAAGTGAGTTGCTAAGCTAGTTATGCCCCTTGTTCCCTTGAATATATTGAGTAAGATATCGATTTGTTAATAAAATTAATTATGTTTGTTACATAATTGGTTCTCTTGAAAAGTATTGACGTATCTAACTGGGCTATAGTGAGTTATTAAGCAATTTATTTTATCTCAATCCAATAAGATTGGCTAATTAAAAAGATTATTTGTGTTGTATTATATATTACTTATTTAATGATTTAATTAAATTTATATTGATATTTTTTTGATATAATTAATTATTTTATATTTTATATCCTAACTTTAACATAACAAGAGTATGGGACCGGCACAGATATTCCTGCACCTACATTCCACTTATGCTTACTAAGGAAACTACCTTTAATTCATAGATATTTAGAGTTAGAATTTCAATCAACTGGATTAGAAGTGAGAATAACTAAAATCCGCCTCATATAAAAATTAGAATAAAAAGTTGAACTCAAATCTAATCCAATTATTTTCAACCTAGATCAGATCCAATTCAATAATAATTGCATCAATCTATTAAATTTTTAGATATATGAAAGGTAAAACCTTTATAATGTAAAATTAATTTCCTATATTTAATGAAGGTTTTGAAATATATAGTGTACTAGTTTTGAAATGACATAAATTGGACATACAAACTTGGGCATATTCTAGTGGGAGATCTATAAGTATTTTTAATTTCAAATTTAGATTTATTAAATATATACTTGATATGTATTTATTAAAATTATATATCAATATTAAGTCTTAAAACTCATTGGATAAAGCTATCTTATTTTTTTTTCATGGAATGAAACGTGTCATCATTTTATCCCATTCAAAGCTTGAGACAAGGGATGTTCTAAGATACGTCGCTAGGATAATCCCATCACGACATTTTGGAAGAGCAACTCATTCCAATGTCCATGTAAGTATGTTGACCTATATATTATTACTTTTTTATTTAAACAAATAGAATAAAGACGAAGCTTAAGTACATTATGCTGCCAGATATGTGCTGTATAATTTTGTCTCTATTTTTTTTTTTTTCTTTTCTATCATTCTTGATGTTTAAATACGGATTGAGATAGCATTGAAAAGAAAGAAAGAAATAGACGAAACTACATAACATCCATCATACAGTACATAAACTTTATTTGACCATAAACTAAACTTTGTTCCCTATAGTCCCCAACTCTCCCACCTTACTTTAATTTTGTTTCTAATTTTTTAAAATATTTAAAATAATAAGTACAGTGTGCTGATGTGCTGTACAATTTTGTCTCTATTTTTTTCTTACCTACCTTTCTTGATGTTTAAATATGGATTGAGATAGCATTGAAAAAGAAAGAAAAAGAAAGAAAGAAATTGACAAACTACACAACATCCATACAGCACAAAATTTCATTTCGACTGTAAACTAAACTTTGTTCCCTATAGTCTCCAACTCTCCCACCTTACTTTTATTTTGTTTCTAATTTTTTAAAATATTTGAAATAATAAGTACAGTGTGCTGCTAGATATGTGCTGTACAATTTTGTCTCTAACTTTTTTCTTTTCTATCATTCTTGATGTTTAAATACAGATTGAGATAGCATTGAAAAGAAAGAAAAAAAGAGAAACAAATAGACGGAACTACACAACATCCATCTAGCATACATCACATAAATTTCATTTCGACTATAAACTAAACTTTGTTCCCTATAGTCTCCAACTCTCCCACCTTACTTTCATTTTGTTTCTAATTTTTAAAATATTTGAAATAATAATAAGCTTGGTCTAGTAAACAAAGTTGTAAATCAACAAAATAATAACTAACTACAATAGATTATTGGATTAAATTTTTACCAATAATAAAGACCTATAAGAAATACTTTCAAAATTTAATAATTAGATAACCGGAGAAAAGAGTGTTCAACCATCATACCATTCTATCGTTTTTAAGGAAAACAAAGTTTTAATCTTTATCATTCATTCCTACCATATAATGTCTCCCAAAGTTCATATTATTCCTAGCATATCGCTTTGAAAAAGATAAAAAAAAAGTAAAAGCAAGAAAAAAATTATCAAAACTAACTTTGATGAAAATGTTTGAAATAGGTTTATTGGCTCTATTTTTATAATTCGAAGGCTTGATGGAGCTTTGTTGGCGACGGATAGCTTCGGCATTCTTGACTCCTCAGTTTCTTTGGTCGAGCTCTATGCAACTTGAGCCGGTATTTTTATGCTATTAAAATTCTGCATATTCATAATCTGATTATTGAGGGCGACTCTCTTACAGTTATCCGTTGGATTCAGAAGAATGGCTGCTATTAAGCACCCATCAATCCACTGCTTCTCAATGCATAGACTAGTCTGCGAGATATAGAGTGTTCAAATCCGTCATGCCTATCGTGAAGTTAATTCTACGGCTAACTGGGTAACGATAACTGTGACTCATCATATAAATTTTTAGATTTAAAAATAAAATATTTTTTATTTTTATTTTTTAATTAAATATTATATTTTGCTCCATCTGAACTGACTCGGATTACAGTAATACCATCATCCGTTTGTATTTAAAAAAAAAAAAATACTTGGTCTTGAACGACCAACATTAATTGATGCGGCATGACACCATCAAGATTCAGTGAAAGCTTCTCCGCACACGTCACAAGGCCCCCGTGACATCTTCACCGCTGCGAGTAAAAGGAAAGCCAACACCTGGAATCGAATGCTTCTTTCGAATGAACAAAGAAACAATAAAAAAAAACAAAAAGAAAGAAAGAAAGAAAGAAAGAAAGAAAAAGGGGGGGGGGGGGCATGAGCAAAGGCCACCCTCGGAGGCGTCACAAGGTGCGCGCCCCTCCGTTTTGGTACTGTTGGACGCGAGCCGCGGCTTCCTCTTTCCCTCTCGCACCTGCCACCAGGTGTCCCCACTCTCTGCTGCCCCCCTGCGGGATGGACGAGGTGGCGCGCGGTGCCCCTTTGCTTTTACGTGCGCCTTCCGGCTTCGCCAAAACGCAACAGCTCTTCCTTTTCCAGGGCCAATGCCTCTGCCCCAGATGTGGAGAAACTAGAGAGGGAGAGGGAGAGGGAGAGGGAGCTGGGGGAGGAGGGGGAGTGATCGATATGCGTTTGAGAAAAGGACAGCACAAGAGCTATCCATATCTTTCCTGCACCCCATTATTGTGCTTTCAGTACGTTGTGGATGTGAGGTGCTGGGACTCATCATAATTTGGACGGTGAATCCATCCATGTTCCATAAAGATTGATCATTTCTTCGTTTTCTCTGAGGTAGCAGGCTTATGAAGAGAGAAGTTTAAAAGCAATGCAGTTTAAAAGATTAATTCAAGTGGTTGCTGAGTTATTAAAATTTTTTTAATATATAATCGGTAATTATTTAGCATTTTTTCATATACAAAGGATTAAAAACTAAACGTCTTATATATACAATAATATAGAATTTAACATTTTATTTAAAAAAATTTAATAAAAAAAATAGTATTTAAATTTTTGAAATTTATATAAGCATCTGATGTACGCAATTGATGTAAAATTAAATATTCATCAGCTTTGTCTTTCACCGTCCACCCTCTTGTGTACGTAATGGTGATTGATTTGTTGAATTCTTATTAGAAGGATGGGAACTGGGTCTAGAAATGCCAGCTAGTTTACCCAATACAAGGGGAAAATAAATAAGAGGACATGACATAAAAGCATGGTGCTGTGGCCCAATCGAGTGAGAAAGCCTGTTCTGCCATCCGAGATTTTTGTATTAATTTAATGGAGGATGATTGATTTGTTCTTCGAGGTGGATGGCCCAAATCTGAGAGCCATACTAAATTGCACTGCCAAAACTCATGGCTACACACGTGGCAAGTTCTGAGTTCTCTTCGTAAGCATAGGGCGGTAAGATTTAGGATATCCTACCAACCAAAAGGATTCTCCTTCATCACTGAGACAAGCCACAGCCAAAAGGATGACATCCATGCATCTGAAGTCGTTTCTGAGAAAAATAAGTTTGAAATCCTCTTCGATATCATGGAAAGAGTAGCACCTCTTTGGAAATCTGGCCTTATGATTGGCATTTAGATTTTAGACACATGGCTGTTCAGAAGTTTTTGTTTCTTTTTATCTTTTTGGGAGGTGTGTGCTCCTGTGGATGCTCTTGTTTTCAAGATATTTAGATATAAAATAGCTAATTTATTTAGCTGTGGACACCTGGCTGCTCTAAAATATCTGTCTTTTTTTTTTTTTTATTGTTTTGATCAAGCAATGAATGAAATCTACATTAAGCTTGAAGGATGATTTCTGCGATCACTTTGATCAGGAATTGGGGAGCTAATTAAACCATGGATTTTTTCCTATCAGGATCCACTGGTGTACCCAGCAATGTGATCAAGAAATGGATTGATCATCCTTGTTTGAGAAGAATTAAAGATGCTCTCGAGTTCAAAAGGAAACATTCAAAGCAATCACATGTTGATCAGAGATGGTATGATATAATGGCTAAAGTTTTTCTCTCTCGGTTGGCACAAATTCTTAAAGCAAATTCATGAGGGTGGTACTTCTCAGACTTTAGTTGTAATTCAAAGGTGGTTGAAACATGGAGCAGTGGGGAATGCCAGCATCCACATCCAGAACGCGACACGTCGACGATCTTCTTGTCAAACCGATCTGCTTCATACTTATGCTAGGGTGGAATCTCTTTAAGGGATGACATATGTTCATATGTCAGTGTACATTCATACATATCTCTCAATTGACAAAGATGTCCATGGAATGGAGAGCGTGGAATTTTACCCCATTTGGGACCCATCTAGCTCTGAAAATGGTTCCCATGGACCATCCCATGGTCACAAAGCTGCCCAGCTGTCCGCTAGGACATGACCCTCCTACGTACAAAATAGCTTGTTTGGCAAAATAGCTTCCCTTGATTTCCAAATGCATGCCATTGATCCAAGGAGTGGTTGCCTGAATGACTCTGTGTCAGAAGCTCATTTCATTGCCCTTGACCACATTTACAGATGAGAGACACACCGCCCATGGTAGGTGGGAAGATGGACCATTAAATCCAGGAAGAAGAAGACCAGTCGAACGTAACACCAATTCCACGTTACTTTTCTCTTGCTGAATAGAAGGTAGAAAAAGAAGAGAGGGCGAGAGAGAGAGAGAGAGAGGGGGGGACTCTCCGTTTGATTGTTGAAAGCTACGTTGGATTTATCAAATTATATTGAGAGTAGTACTCGTAATCTCTAGTAACGAATTCTGAAACGAGTGACCTGTTCTGTTCATCATTTTTCATAAAACTTTTAGGAGCAAGATGGAGAGAGACGTTGAGCGGCGAGAGTGGATTGAGAGCTATCCGGCGAGCCGGAGGAGAAGGAAAACCGGCGGCGCCGAGCTCCGTCTCAGGGGCCTCACCCATCCGACAAAACGACAAAAATGACTTTTAGAAGCTAGTTGAAAATAATATAATAAATCATATCCCTCTCCGTAAGTCTCCAATCGCCATTGCCCAAGTCAAACATGGGCGCGCGGTCAACCCTCCACCTTTACGTGCCGATGACACGCGCCGCTCTTTCCGCCCGGCTCTCTCCCATCCCAATTTTTATCCGTTTATCTATTTATTATTTTATAATTTATATCCCCTCCACCCTTTCCTGGGCCCTTTCGTCTCTCCTTCCTGGCCCTTCCTTCCTTCCTCCCTCTCTCCCTCCCTCCCTCCCTTCCCTTTCTCTCTCTTCTCTCGCTTTCGTATTCCCCTTTTCCTTTTCTCTCCCTATCATACCATTGATATCAGGGTTTATAGGATATAGATGAGCTGGAAGAGATTCCGTGGGTGGACTAGAGCTGTATTGCTCCATCCTTTCCACTCTACCTCTATAAATATCCTTCCCCTCCTCCTCCTCCTCTCCACAGACGCACAAACCCATTCCCCGTTCAACTCCAAATCATCCGTCTTTCCTCTATCTCTCTCTCTCTCTCTCTCTCTTTCTCTCTGTCTCTGTCTCTGTCTCTCTCAACCCTTATAAGAGGGGAACACTAGTTAGTTGGGATGGTGGTACTAGTATCAAGTGCTAGTAGCATGAAGAATTCTACTACTGGCATCACCATTATAACTTCTACAACCATTGCGATGCTTGCTCTCCTACCATCCCTTGTCCTTGGCCTTGTCTGCCTGCTCTTTTTCCTGATCGCAAGAGCTAAGAAGCCTTCCCCTGCCACCGCCGCCAACCGCCGCAAGCTGCCCCTGCCTCCCGGCTCCATGGGCTGGCCCTACATCGGCGAGACCTTGCAGCTCTACTCCAGCAACCCCAACACTTTCTTCGCTCTGAAACAGAAGAAGTAAGCGATCAAAACCTCCGTCACATTTGCTCCTCGTCGCCATCACTTCCGAGCAATGGTAGTAATTCATCCTTTGTTCTTGTTGTTGGCGTTATAGGTATGGGCCAATATTCAAGACCCACATACTGGGATGCCCCTGTGTGATGGTGTCGAGCCCGGAGGCGGCGAGGTTTGTGCTGGTGACGAAGGCGCACCTTTTCAAGCCAACGTACCCGGCGAGCAAGGAGCGCATGCTGGGACCCAAGGCCATCTTCTTCCAGCAGGGGGACTACCACGCCCGCCTGCGCCGCATCGTCCTCAGGGCCTTCATGCCCGACGCCATCCGGGGGAGAGTCGCCGGCATCGAGGCGGCCGCCATCCAGGCCCTCCACTCTTGGGATGGCCGCTTGGTCAACACCTTCCAGGAGATGAAGACGGTGAGCTCCATCTCTGTCCTCTCCTCTCTCTGCTTCCTTCCTTGTTTCCTTTCATCACTGTTTTTTTTTTTTTTTCCCTCCTACTCAAAATAATCTTATTATGCTGTTAGATTTTTTCAAGTTTTTGTAGATAAAATGATTTGGGACCATTTCTTTTTCCGCCTCTTTTTTCGTTGAGACTATCCCCTCATTTTGAACTTGAGTGGGTCATTTCTTTTTCCTCCAATTATTATTTTTTTATTTTTTTTTTTTTTAAAAAAAAGCAGAGCATTTTTATTATTTATTAGACTTTCTGCATAAATTCACTTATTTCTAATTCATAAGTTGGGGTGGTATGGAAGTCATGATATTTCGCTATTTCAGTTGAAGCCAAAAGGGTGGAATGCTATTACCATCACTATAATTGGCACTGATCCTGTCTCTGTTTCCTTTGTCTTCCTACCCCTTCGCAGTATGCTTTCAATGTGGCACTCGTCTCTATATTCGGAAAGGAAGAGATCTCCTACATAGAGGAGCTGAAGCAGTGCTACTACACACTGGAGAAGGGCTATAACTCCATGCCCATCAACCTCCCAGGGACCCTCTTCCACAAGGCAATGAAGGCCAGGAAGCAGCTGGGCCACATAGTGGCCAAGATACTCTCAGCCAGGAGGCAGAGGAAGGCGGAGGCTAATGACCTCCTCGGGTCCTTCATGGAAGCCAAGGAAGCCCTCACCGACGACCAGATAGCCGACAACATCATCGGGGTCATCTTCGCCGCCCGGGACACCACCGCAAGCGTGCTCACCTGGATTGTCAAGTTCCTCGGAGAGAACCCAAACATCCTGCGGGCAGTCACTGTAAGCCTCTCCTCTCCTTCTTCTTCTCGCTTCCCAATGAAAGGATCGAGGAATTAATTCATAGTCCCTACGGACCGGGGCGTGCAGGNCTGAGTGAGTTGATGAGATGAGGCAATTTATTATGGATCAAGTTCGGCAGAAGTTTGATGAGCACACTATCGAGCTTCGGCAGCAACTTATTGACATAAGAGCCCAGCAGACCATGGACAAACAAACTGTGTGTGAGATGCAGGAGTTGATACTGATGATGACGTAGAGCTCCAGTGCCGAATTCTTGATATTATTTTATTTTGTTGTTCTGTATACATACTTGTTATGTATGTTTGATATTATATATTGAGATAAGATTTATCTTTTTTAAATTAATAAAAATATATTGAGATGAGATTTACGACTTGTTTTTATTGATTTTATGTCTATTTATAATATTAGGGCGTACATGTCTTTCTCATTATCATGTCTACTTTATTAATATTATGTACAAGCAAATTTTAATATTATTTTTAAAAATATAAAAAAATTATTATTATAATGCTATTGAGATGCTTGTTGCGTCGCTAAATAACGACGCAAGAAATGGCGTCGCAATATTTAGCAATATTTAGCGACTCTCAATATTACGTCACTATTATGTCAATATTTAGTAATGCTTAGTATTGCATCGCTATTTAGCGACGTATTTATTGCGTCGCTATTATGTTAATATTTAGCAACGTCGTTGCGATAAAAAATGGTTTACCGATCATCCATTTAGCGATGATATTTTTTTGTTGCAATTGCATCGTTAAGGGACTTTAATGATGCATTTTCATGTTTTTTGATGCATTTTTAGCATTGCTAAAAATATAATTCTTGTAGTTAGATGAGGTTAAAAACACTCTATTTAAACAAAACGGTAGATTTATGCACCTCTATTTTAATTGAATAATTATCAATAATAAAAAGAAAATTGCATAATTTTTTTTAGTTAAATTTGATCAGAGATGTTTTCATCAGAATTCTGATTCATGGTGTTGTTGGGACTCAAGGTCGGCCTCTCATCAAATTTAACTCAATATTTCTAATAACAATAAATCAAACTCGTAAAACAACAATAGAAAGACATGACTATGCGACCTTAATGGCCTACCTTACCTCACCCGTAAAATGCCAATCCATCATTTTGAATTGATAACTCTACTTGTCTCTTTTAAGATGTAACCCTTTTTTTTTTTTTGGTACAAATAGATGATCACACTATTTTAGGATGACACAATTTTAAACTATCAGAATGCAAAAGTAGGTTTAGATCAGAAGGATAATAGTTACCGAGCTTCCAACACTAAAATACAGAATGATCAATCATTCTAATGACGATTTAGTCAGTCGTTAAATTAATTTTTTTAAAAATATAATTAATTTATATACTATAAACCTTCTGCAGAAGAAAACGAATATTAAGATGCAACCTTTAAGCTGAGCAAAAAGAGGAAAGGAAGAAGCTAAAGCAAAAAAACCAAGGGGCCAACCGGACCAAGCTACTCCGATGTAGTGTAAGACGTGGCGAAATTATTATTATTATTATTATTATATATATATATATATATATATATATATATATATTTCCTTCCATGGTTTTCTATCCGAGACTCGAGGCTGAGGCCGGTCGGTTGGACATGAATCCAAGGAGACGTGGAACACTTCACTCATCCACGTGGAAGGCGTCGCACCACCGGTGGCGGACACCTGGACCCACCACTGGCGGACTTGTGGGGCCCACAGCATCATAAGACAACGGTACCGCATGGGCATGGCAGTACGTACTACGTAGTCCTTTAAGTTTTAAAAGCAACAAAACAATCCACCGCCCCCAACGCGATTTATGGTGCATGTTGTATAGCGGACAAGTTTTATCACAAAGATCCCGCATCTTGCCTAACAAGTAGGAAGCCTTTTGGTGGATCACCAGTGCTTCAAAGGAGGATGATGAGATCAACGTATTTGATGAATAAAAAATTTTAAATTATTTTTATTTAAAAATATAATTTGATTAAATAATTTAATTAGTATTCATTCATAAAATTAGATATCTAAAATCATCATCAAATAATTAACGATCTAGCTTGATATTTAAAAACCAAAATACCCTCCATCAAGACAAAAAATATTTAATATTATTTTTATATTAATATAATAAAATTATGTTATAAATGATATAATATAGTATAATATAATAATATAAATATTTTAATAATTAAAAAATATTATATTATAAATTTTATATCATAATATACTATTTAAAAATAACATTATAGTTTATTATAAATACTATAATAAAAATAAAAAATAATGATAAATTATCATGATGTTTGTAAAATATTTTAGGATAGTTTTTGTATTTGATTAGTGATCTTGATTTTTCATTGTATATCAAATAATTTAATTATGAACATCTAAAAATTTTAAATTAATTTGCGATATAGCATACAAAATATAATGATTTTATATCACCAAGGATTAAATTACCATGGATAGAGCTGGCATCCAAAATTACTATAGTGATCCGATTTTGGTTATCAAATATCTCTTAGAGGTATAAATTTGAATCTTAAATAATACTGTCTCAAGGCTTTTACTACATTATTTCTTACACTTTTTTTTTTTTTTTTTTTTTTTGTAATTTTTTTGATTGCTTGATTTACTTTTAATGCATTAAATTTAATAAGAGGGTGACCTTGTTGTACCATGGAACTGGTGTATGTAAATAAGTCAAAGTGAAGAGGCTTTTGCTGTATAACATGGCTATGAGGATACAAAGGAGGAGATGCGGTACTAGGAATAATTATCTTTAAACGATAGAAGTGGAATACTTTAGTGTTGTACTTCAAGAGCCAAAACAACTGCTTCCAAGTAAGTGCAAGGGTGCTGGTAGGGCTATAATGAGTGGAGGAAGAGAGAGATGACCCTAGTGGAGCTCCACGCGCTTAACAAGGGAGACGAATGGGTTGGCTAGGGTTCAAAGCTTCTCGGATGGTGAATTTGACTGTATCTTGAAGGGGGGAGAGAATGGATTTCGATTTGAAGAAAGTAAAAAGAGAGGACATGAGTTGAGCAAAAGCGGTTTATTGGGTAAAAAAGAGGATTATCAGTTAACCTGTGCAACTGGTTTACATGTCTTGTAAATAATTTTACTTTAATGGACCGTTAGGATAGTTTTAAAAATAAAGGAATAACTATACGAATGATTGAAGAGTTTGGTTGCTAACCTAATTAACTCTATTAGTAGGTTGAAATCATATGTTGAAAAATTCGAGTAAAATTAATTGGCAGCAGATAACTTGATTTATAAGCATATAATACATTTTTTTTTCATTCGATATAGGACTATTCTTAGGGTATTACAATTCATTCCCTTATAATATGACGTTCTCATCATATGCCACAAACTAGCCAGAATCTATTCTAAGTCAGTTTGTTAATGCTGCAAGGATGGCTTCATGCCATGACGAAACTCTATCATCGTCTCATGGATAGCCCTTTCCTTATATCCACTAACTTTCATTCGAGTTTTTAGGCCATAGTTTTGACCCACTAAGGGAGTTAATTGAGCTACTGGGTGGGCTTGGGGCACTCTAAATCATATTAGAGATGACTTAAGTTTGTAAAAGTTGATGGGCATAAGAAAAAGGCTACTCATAGAATATAGTAGAATTTCACCGGAGCATAAAGCCATCCTTGCAGCATTAATGATTTGACTTGAAGTAAATTTTGGCTAACTTGTAGTGTGCAATGAGGACATTGTATTATAAGGGGGAGAGATAGTAATACCTAAGAATAGTCTCACATTGGGTATGAAAAAAAATATTATGTATTTATACTCAAGCCCATCTGTTACCAATTAATTTTTATTTAAATTTTAACTTTTAGCGAAGTTAATTGAACCAATAGATGAGCTTAAAAGGTTACATTGACTAAAATTTGTTTATATTTTTTTTATAAATAAAAATTTAATTCAATCCGTCCAAAGTTGGATTCAATTTTTTAATCCTTTATATTATTTTTTATGCTCTTAAATTTTTTTTATTTATAATATTATTCATAGATGTAGAATCAAAAGTATGATAAAGTTTATTGCAAATGGATCGCACCTTGCCTTCCTCACCGTACAACGGCCTTCCCTTATCTCACCGTGCAATTGCCGGCGTTGGGAAACGTGCGTTTTTCATATTAATTTGGAAGCGAAGGTTGCAGTCTTTTTTTTTTTTGGTCTTCTTTGAACAAATTTCTAAAGAAGGGATTCGTCCGGACAAGTGGTACCACTAACTTCTCCCATCTTTCAAAAGAAAAACAAAACCGTACCACCAACTTTGAAAAAAAGTGGCATTGAAGAGAAATAGAAGAAAAAAAATGCTAACCAACCATGCTGATGAAGTTTCTTGATGGGTCTACAAAAGGCTGGATTATATGCATTCACCGTGATTTGGACTGGGCAAGGACTTTCGGTGGAGGTCTTGACCAGTTTATAAGCGCTTGCATACGAGCCATTTCAACCAAGAAAATGCGTTACTCCGTTGGCATATATTACCCTTGAAACACGCACATGATGAAAAACCAAATGGTGCATTGAAATAGACGTGAGAGTGTTAGACAAATTAATGGAATGGGTCAAAGAAGCCATTCAAAGGCTCGTGATTTGATTTTCCTCTGTCAAGTGAGATAATTTTTGGGAAAAAGAAGAGTCCTTCAAATCAATCAATATCATGAAAAATATTGAAAGACGGTTGGTTCATTGATATTAGATAGTCCATGAGCTCAATTTGAGTGGAACAAGTCAGTGGCTCTTACGGCGTTCATGTATACCAATGTCTGTATCAAGCTCTAAAGAAGCAAAGCTCATCGCTTTCTACCCTGCGTTCAAATAAATTTATTTTTCAAACATGTTAGGTGGCTGAATTTTCAATTGGAGGCGTCATGAAGCTAGACTGGGGGTCTCAGCTTATGGATTGATGCAATGCATTCAGTACTTTTAGTCCGTGTATGGTTTAGTACGAGGCATTGGTGGAACTAAAACACCACCATTGCTGTGCTTTGAAGGACAAATTTATGAGCAGATTTGTATGCTGGATTCAGCACTACGATGAATTTATAATAAAGAAAATATGATAACAATTAAAATTTGAATGGTTGATGACGATCACATTGATGCGGAAAACTTGATTTTGCATTATCAGAAATCAGCCTTTCATCAAGGATATTACAAAGGAATATGCCCCTCAAAAATTACCAAGAGTTTAGAAAGAAAATTTCAAGAAATTTTAAATTACATTCAAAATCTAGTTTCATTAAGAAATCTCTAAGAGATTTGTTAGGAATATATTTTCTTTGATAAATTCCTTGAAAATCCCTTGATAATTTGCAAGGGATCAATGAGTAATTTTTTAAGCAATTTTTAGCAAGAGATTTATAAAGGAAGTTCGGTCCCTTAAGATATCCTAAGAGATAAATCCTTTGGTGCTGATAAGATATTTTTAAAAACAAAAAAAATGATATTAAAGAGAGATTTTTCTTAGAATTCCTTTAGTGATTTTAAAATCTTATACCAAGCATATGTCATTTACAAATTCTCTCACTAGCATAAAAATAAAAGTCATAAGTAAATTAATATTATGTATTAATTTTTAATACCATTAATTAAATTAAAAAAATTTCTTCATTCCTTTCTCTTTTTAACTTGTTCAAATCTTATCAAAATCCTAGGCTTATATCCTTCACTATCAATGATCAAATTGGGGCACCGATAAGGAGCTAGCCTTTGAACCCTTTCGTATGCCTTTATTAAGTGGCTGAACGGTGAAATCTTCTCGCTGAAGAAATACCCTAGCTTTTCATCCTTGTTATTCCAAAAAATAAATTTTTCTTAAAATTTTTTTTGATTTTCATCAAAAAAAATTTTGTTCCTCGCTGAACTGTTAACTATTGTTAGTGACACCATGAACCATAATACTCATGCTAGGAGGTTGATATTTTCCTTCTTAGCAATTGATGAATAAGCACCACCATTACATTCTTTCACACATAAAGTGCACTGAAATATATAATCCATAATCAAATCAACAATCTTACCATGGAAAGGCTTGTATATTGATCAATTTAATGGGGTGATGTTTTTACCCTCCTTTTTTTTTTTTGAGAGATAATTGCATGAGTCAATCTCTCCGACTTTCAGACAGCCATCTTAAAAATCGACTCAATATTCCCAGGCTCCAACTGATTTGCTTGAAATCTATTTGTTACTGTCACCAGGGACGGTGTCATTTAAAATAGTACAGAACTTAGGTGCCGTATGTTAGGTTTGATTCAAAACTTTCTTTTTTCTTACTTTTAGGGAGGGAGGAGAGAGAGAGAGAGAGAGAGAGGATTGAGAGAACCACAAAGTCCTCTCCCAAAGGCTGTGTCATTCACATGACGATAATTGATATCAGCTCAGCCCAGCCTAAGTTGTGGTTTGAAAAGCTGCACGTGCGTATGCATCGTGTGTTAATGAATAGTGGTTGAAGATCAAGTTTGATTCCAAAACTTATTTTACTTTTGACACACTTGATAATGAATAGTGGTTGAAGATCAAGTTTGAATGGTCACGGCTTCAAAAGTGTGCTGGAGATGGCAGGGAAACGTCAAGCGTGCAAAGGGTACCATCTTGAAAGGCTGACACCGTGACAAGCATGCGAAACAGGGGTTGTTTAGGTGTGAAAGAAGGTGGCTTGCAGGGTGGTTGTGCGGAGGCGACAAAGATGGCGATTTGGGTGGCAAATAATTGTTGAAAATGAAATTGAGAATTTCGATCATTAATTGGGTTGCTTGATTGTCTTTAGATGAATGAAAAAGTCTTGCGCGATGCTGAACAAACGCACCATGCCATAATTAGCGTGCAGTGCATGCATCCACGTGCTAAAAGTAAAAGTATTTTTATTATTTTTTAATCTTTGATGAATGACTGCGTCACGTCAATTAACGCGTACGATGCAGCAAGACTTTTCTTGAATGGATTTGAATTACTGGGTTGCGATGGCCATGAGTCATGGGCTTCACTGGATAGGCTTAGGCTCATAGATGAAGTTTGAACATTTGGATTTGGATGATTGGAATTTGTTAATTGGGTTCAGGTTGGGCATGGCTTGTTGGGTTGGTTATCATCAAGGTTTTTAAGTTGGATTATGACCCAGGTTTGGCTAATGATAAGGAATCCAGATTAAGGGCGTTTTGGGTTTAGGCATCAATAAAGGTCAAGACCTGGAGAGTTATATCGATTCTGAAGAAAGTACTAAATTTTTTTTTTTTTCTACTGCCTCTTTTGTGCGCACGCGCGCGAGAGAGAGAATATAAAGGCGACAAGCGATGCTATCTTTTAGGCAATAGAATGTTGTTGCTGCGGCATGGCGTTTGATAATGAAAATTTAATATTTGATGCAATTCTTCAATTAAAAAATAAAAGAGAAGGTCAGTTGTGTTCTTTAGAATTGCATGCCCTGTTTTCTTCCCAACATTTGTGTCATAGAAACTGTGACGTGTTTTAATTGGATTTGCTTCCTGTTTCTGCACAGCTGGTTTGGAAGAAAGAGTGATATCCTCTTACAGTATAATTAACAGCTTTTATATGATTTTATTCTAGTTTTTTTAAGCACATCATGTAAATCAATTTCTAGGTTTTATTTTTCCTTTTCATCGGTTGCCTCGTATACCATTGACGGAGTAATTTTGGCCCTACAATTAGCTTTTTTATTTTTTATTTTATTTTTTTAAGTTCTACTCAGGTGGAACTAGACCACTTGCAAGGAGTATAGGGACTTAAAAACCCTTCAAATATTGGCCTGTGAGCCTTACAAATCCAACAAGAAAAAGACTTACTGCATTATCTTTCGATATAACAAGTATGCATCGGCTACACGGATTGGTCATCTACACATGCCGATGCATGGCAAAATCTATTAGGCCACATTAGCAGTCCCCCTCCAGGATAATGTTAGAACCCCACTCAATTTGGCTCAAGACTTCGTGTGTCAAACAAACAGGTAGCCTAAATCTAATGACAGGGCTAGCATTCTATGCCATAGCTTGCTAAATCAAAAGCTCCATGTTGAGAGCAAACTACCAGTACTAAAGAAGTTAGTGATATCAGTGGATGAAAACAGTCATTGTGGCTTTTTTTTTTTGTTTTGTTTTGAGTAACAATAAAAACAAGGGGCCATTACAGTCTATAGAAAATAACCCCATGAACAACAGCATCCACAATATACTGCAATTGAGGAGGAACCTCAGAGCAGCAGGCAATATGATGAATGATGACCAAGCCAAGAGAGCACAATGGCTAAGTCACCTTCGAGTTGGATATTAGTGAGTTTTAAAGCTGCTTGAAGACCAAACCAAGCTGCCGTTAGTTCAACAATGGGAACAAAACTTCTGGCAAAAGAAAAAGCCATGGCCTGACGAACTCTCCCATTATGATCATGAATAACAATCCCAACTCTTGCTGAATTCACATGGATAGATCCATCAAACTTCACTTTAAGGAATCTTAGTTGGGGGATGGTCAAAAGATAAAAAGAGGGTAAATAGAACCCAAAGTGGGAGGGGAGACGTCACCTTATATGCTAGAGAAAACATGTTGAGTAGTACGAAGGTAACCAAAATGCACTGTTCACTAATTGTGCTGGAATCAGAGATTTATCTTCAAAATATGATTTGTTTTGACCATTCCAAATGCTCCAAAGAATGTAACATAAAAATATTTGGAAGTTGGACATAGCTAAGGAAGAAGGCATGGAAAGAAGAAAGTCTATAGCTTGTTCGGTTGACTGAGGACCCATAAATGAATGATCATTGATAAGAATCCACACTATCCTAGATGAACCATACTAAAAAAAAAGATGGTCTAGCGTTTCAACACTCATCCACATCTCTTACATTTTGGAGGTATAGAATGAATTCTCTGGGCCAGTAGAGTTGAAGTTGGGTGACTTCTATGTACTAGCTTTCAGACAAAATGAAGCACTCGTTAATGGGCCTTTAGTTTTTAGAGACGGTTGAAATGGTGAATATGTACAGCATTATACTTATCCTCAATCATAGAGATGCATAGATCTTTAACACAAAGCTTAGAGTGGTATCCCGGTCCCCAATATAACCTATCAGCATTATACTCATCCACAAAACAAATGCAGCTTGTTCCTTATAGACAATCTTATGAATAATAGTACAAATTCTCAATGTAAAA
The DNA here is from genome assembly GCA_900491605.1 of Calamus simplicifolius. NCBI lineage: Eukaryota > Viridiplantae > Streptophyta > Magnoliopsida > Arecales > Arecaceae > Calamus > Calamus simplicifolius. Next base: position 595,741 of record UESW01001393.1, read on the forward strand.
ATCTAAGCCACCATCTTGTAGATTGTATTTCGTACTAATGATACCTGATCCCTTGAGCTAATGTCCTTGAGTGTCAGTGGACGTGCCGTGAATTTGATGAAGATGATTCACCTCGACTCTGAGATCTACAAGAAGTCCTGAAGATCGATATTTCGGCAGAAACCCTCCGACGCTCAAGTTAGCGATTAGAATCACAGCTGTAAGCTTGAAGAAGTTCAAGCTAATGGGAGTTAGGAAGAAGATGAGAGAATTCTCTAAGTGCTTGAGTGTACATATCTTGGTCAGAGGTCCCTTTTACCCGTTTTATTGATACTTGGGGTCTGTGTAACTTGCTTTCTGAAGCTTTAGAATCTTATGATGAGCCACAACTTTGTGAATAGAATGTTAGAATTAGTGGGATTTATCCCATTTGAATTAGGTGATTGGTACTTTTATAGCAGATGATGACTTTTGGCTTATCTGATCAGAGTCATTAATGCTTCATAATGGATTATGACTTCTTAGGCTTATGCCAGAACAAATGGAGTTTATCTTATTAGACATATATGAATCAAGGTGGTTGGTGAGCCCGGCCTTATCAGAAGTGAAGTCTTGCTTGGAAAGCTGAAGTTGATCTTGGATATAAGATAAAATAAGATAAAAGATGAGGCGCCTAGAAACAAGGGCCGCCTAGGAGCCAGGGCCACCTCAGAGCTGCTTATAAACTGGGGCCGCCTAGGAGCAGGGGCTGTCTTAGGATCGCTTATGAACTGGGGTTGCCTTAGGATCGGGGCCACCTAGGAGCTGGGGCTCGCTTAGGCGCTGGAGGCCGCCTAGGAGCTAGGGGCCGTTGGTGCCCCATCGACTCCCATAGTACTGCCAACTACTGAAGTATAGGAAATCCGTTTCATATCTTTCTCCTCTTGCGATGTTTTAGAACACTACTCTTTAGAAAGATGAACTCCATGCCGATAGGTAAATTACCTTTCTTAGAGTTTTGCATCGCAAATCTAACGGCACCTTGTCAATATACGATGCCTGAGACAACGCCAAAAGCCTATTCTTGCGATTTCGTATAATTTGAATGCAAAAAATGTAGCTTGCTTCTCCCAAATCCTTCATTTGAAATTGGCTGGCTAGCCAGTTCTTTACTTTGGATAAACATCCTACATCATTCCCAATGAGTAAAATGAGACAACGCCAAAAGCCTATTCTTGCAATCCGTATAATTTGAATGCCAAGAATGTAGCTTGCTTCTCCTAAATCCTTCATTTGGAATTGGCTGGCTAGCCAGTTTTTACTTTAGATAGAGATCCTACATCATTCCCAATTTATAAAATGTCATACACATAAAGAACTAAGAAGACCACTTTATTCCCTTTCATTTTTTTATAGACTCAAGGTTCACTTAAATTTTGTTCAAAACCATAAGATTTTATGGCTTTATTAAATCTGATGTTCCAAGATCTAAAAGCCTGCTTAAGCCCATAAATTGACCTTTGCAATTTGTAGACTTTCTGTTCTTGGCCTTTAACCACAAAATCCTATGGTTGGACCATATGAATAGTCTCTTCAAGATGGCCGTTCAAAAATGCCATCTTGACATCCATTTGCCATATCTCATAATCATAATGAGCAACAATGGACAAAAGAATCCGAATGGATTTTAGCATGGCTACTGGCGAAAAAGTATCCTCATAGTCTACTCCTTCTTTTTGGGTAAAACTCTTTGCCATCAACCTAGCCTTGAAAGTCTTTACTTTTCCATCGGCTCTTCTCTTTCTCTTATAGATCTATTTGCATCCAATAGACTTAACGCCTTCTGGTAGATCTACAAGTTCTCAGACTGAATTAGAGTACATTGACTCCATTTTGAGTTTCATGGCTTCTTGCCATTTCTCTTGATCAACATCCTTCATTGCCATTGTATGTCAATGGGTCATCATCGCTGCCATCGGTGACTATAACTTGTGCTTCTCCATTTTGACGATAGCGGATGGGCAATTTTATTTTTCTTCCACTGCGTTATGGTGGCAGTTGTGTTTGATCTTGAGTAGTGGTCTTAACTTTTGTTGTCAATAACTTTTGTTGGTATGGGGCTGATCTCATTAGCCAGCAACTCTTCTAGAACTATTTTACTTCTGGGTTTAAAGTCTATCATATAATTGTACTCATGAAACGTAGCATTTATCGACACAAATACTTTGTTATCTTGAGTACTATAAAATAGACCTCCTCTCATTTCCTTAGGGTACCTACAAACATGCATACTTCTGAATGAGGTTCTAACTTCTCAGCCTTTTCCTTCAGCACATAGGCTAGACACCCCATATGCGGATATATCTCAAACTAGGTTGGCCATCATTCCATAACTCCAAGGGAGTCTTAGGGATTGACTTAGATAAAACTAAGTTTAGAATGTATACAGCTATTTGTAGTGCATATTCCCAAAATGAGGCGGGTAAGAAGAATTGCTCAACATTGATCTCATCAGATCAAGCAAAGTGTGATTCCTTCTTTCAGCTATACCATTTTGTTATGGTGTCGCAGGTACCATGAGCTATGATAATATTTTATTCTCAATCAAATGGTCCTTAAATTCATAATCTAGGTACTCTCCTCCTCAATCAGATCGAAGAGTTTTGATTGATTTACTGAGCTATTTTTATATTTCAGCACGAAATTCTTTGAACTTTTTAAAGACATTGAATTTTCTTTGCATCAGGTATGCATATCCATATCTTGAATAATCATCAATAAATGTGATGAAGTATTCATAGCCCTCTCTAGCTTTGACAATGAAAGGCCCATATACATCAGTATGTATGATCTCTAAAGGTGCTTTTGCTTTTTCATCTTCTGCTGAAAAAGGTCTTTTAGTCATTTTTTCTTCTAAACAAAATTCACAGACTGATAGAGTGCTAACTCTTACCTCTCTCAAAGGATCATCCTTTACTAGTCTTTCTATTCTATCTATATTAATGTGATCAAGCCTCAAATACCACAAATACGTGTCATTGTTGTTATTCGCAACTTTTCTTCTTTCATGGGTTGCTTCAGCGACTTTAAACATTTCGGTTTGAAGTGAGTTGTTGAAAATTAGTTTAATAAAATATACACCATTTTTAACATACCCATAATAAATATTCATTCTACTCTTATAAATTGAAACAGAGCCAATACTAAAAGAAACAAAAATAAATTGTTCATGTAACTTTGAAACCAAAATCAAATTTTGTTTGAAATCTAAAATATAATAGGCATTATTCAAAAATAAATATTTATTATTATCAAATGACTATCGTACTATCCCTACTACTATCGCCGATACCTTTTGTCCACTGCCAACTTTCATCGTGAAATCTTCCACTTAAAGATCTGAGCAGCTCAAGCATCTGCAAAGAAACACAAACATGGTTAAATGCTCTTGAATCAATAATCCAGCTTGAGAAATCATTCTCAACTAAGCATGTTTCCATGACTAGTAAATCTAATTTACCTTGTTTCTTTTTCTGTTTCAGCTCATCAAGGTACTTTTTACAGTTTCTTTTCCAATGGCCATCTCGATGACAGTGGAAACACTCTCCTTTAGGTTTAGGCTGAGTAGCATTTTCCTTCTTCTTCTGGATCTTCTTTTTATCGTCCTTTTGATTTTCCACATTTTCTTCTTTTTTTTTTCTTTAAAAAAGAAGGCTTCTCCTCAGCTGTATTGGCTTCAGCAACATTTACCTTGCCACCCTTATCATCTATAAGGGTCTCATAAATTTGCAGCTCATTCAAGAGTTCAGTCAGATTACACTTCTTATGATTCATAATGTAATTAGTCCTAAATTGGAAAAAAAGATAGTATCTCCAGGATCATGCCAACCTAAGTCTTTTCATCAATTTTAGCTCCATTGATTTCAGTCTCATTGAAATGATTGACCATTTTGAGGACGTACTCATGAACAGAAGAACCATTCTTCATTTTGCCATTCATAACGACTTTTACAGCTTCGTGGCGAGTCTGATCAGATGGGCATCCAAATATCTACTGTAGAGATTCCATAATCTCTCTTGTAGTTTCAAGGGCCTCGTGCTTAGTTCTAAGAACCTCATTCATTACTGCTATTAAGTAGCGGGCCTTGTTGTTTGCAACAACCCAATAGTTGTATTTTTCAGTAACAACTTTGGAGGCATTGGTTGGAGGCACTAGAGGATAATCCTCCTTAACGACATAGTAGTAATTTTTATTTATGAGAAGGATATTCATGTTGCTTTTTCACTTAACAAAATTTTCACTAGTTAAAACTTGAGAGGCAAGAAGTGAGAAAATTGAGTTTGACATATTTGCTAAAAATAAAAAATATTTTAATGAATAATTGCATAAATATCATCACAAAATTTAAGACAAAGTAAATATGATGCATGAATACACATGTTAAAATATACAAAAATATGTTTACTTTAAAGGCCTAAAAAATTTAATCTTCACAACTAAGTACCGTCATAGAGTAGGTCAAATAGTTACTAATTAAAATGAAACTTTCTTAATTAGTAAGTATCTCCCAAAATATCTCATATTTTAAATACTCATTAATTTTCTTAAATTTTAGTCAAGAAAATAATTAACTAATTTAATTATTTCTTCATGATCCATTGTATCAGATTTTTAAGACTTGATGAGGGATAAAATTATCATTGCATTAATGATAATTGGGTCAAATCCAATCTTAAAGTCCTGCCAGCCAGCTGTCACATCCACCAAGCAGCAAAGCCCAATCGCCTTCAGCAGCGTCGGGTTGCCCCGATGACCCAAGCTCTCCTCATACCTCGATGACCCGAGCTATCCTCATACTTCGGCAACCCAAGCCTGGCTCGGCAACCTAAGCCGCCTATACCTCGATAACCGAGCCATCCCCATACTTCTACAAATCGAGCCATTCTGTACCTTGAAGAGTCGAGTCACCCCTTTGCGTCGGCCAGATCGAGGCACTCGAATACCTCTGCGGAATCCAACGCGGAAAAATTCGAATCCACTATAATTCAATGAGATTCAAAGTGAGGAATCATACCCAAGAGTGGCCTAAAACCCACAGGAGTGGCCTGGAACCTATGTAATCGCTGAATCTCAAGGCATCAACCAGCTCTCCCAACCATGATCCTCTAACTGACAAGATACAGATCCTACTGACCTCATAACAAACTTGATTCGAATCTGTTCTGAATCCTAACGGCTTTCAGACCTCCCTCACTACACACCTAAGGAATCAGGTGATCCCCTATAAATACCATTGCCTTCCAACCTCTTAGGTACGCACGCTTGAACACTACTCATTTTACTCATTATCACACTAAGGACAGCTCCATCTGAGCTCGAAGCTCTCGAGAGAACACCTATTTAGAGGAGCTCTTCTGTGAGAGTCTTCTCCTCACATCTGCTTGCTGTGAATCTTCACTGACTTGGGCGTCGGAGGGTCCTCCGCAGAGAGCAACCCCCCACAGCACCCTCTGCGAGCAGACTGTCTTGCAGGTTCTGCCCCTAGGTGACAAGATCGGCGTCCGGATCAGGAGCCATAAGTGCACCCGAGTTGGAGAACGATTTCCGCGGCAACAGATTGGTGCTAGAGAAAGGGCCTCAAGTCCCATAAACTTGTGATCCAGAAGATAAGACTCAAAAAACCAGAAGAAGCATCCTCTAATGGCCAATCGAAAAAGCTACATTCGAAGCTCAAGATCAAGCCGCCTCCCAAAGGCCTGACCCAATCAGCGGTGTGGCACCTCCGCCACCACCGCTAGCTGAAACCATTTCGCCATCGATAACGGTGGTAACGTTGGACCAGTTCGCCACTCTGGTCCAGCAGGTTCAAGTTTTGACCAAGTTGGTCCAGGGCTCCAGGCAATCCCTGGCCCTGCCGTCCCTGCTCCTTAGCTTCATGAAGAGGCCGCTGCCTCTGCTTCACCAGCGATGTCTTCCTCCAATCCGCCGGAAGCAGTAGATTATCATCACCAGCCCACGAGAGCAAAGCCAGTACCGCAGCAAGCTAGAGGGAAGAGCCCACTCAGATCTAGGTGGGTTCGTTCCCTCTCTCCGGTGTCTTCCCAGGATTCGACACCGCTACCGTCTTCCCATCGCCCGATCCCTCCTACCACTCTGGATGAAGGGATCAGGCAACAGATGCAGAAGATACGTTAAGAATGGCGTCAGGAGTTAGATGTCGTCAGACAAGCCCCTCCGTCCTAGCCAAAAGCGGAGCAGGGCATCCCCTTCTCCGAGAGGATCATGAGGAAGTGATTCCCCCTCATGTTAAGCTCCCCACCATCGAGCCATACCACGGATCTACCGATCCCGACAACCATCTGAGCAGCTTCAAATCCATCATGATGTTTATAGAGCATCGGATGAGATCTTGTATCGAGCCTTCCCCTCCATCCTAAGAGGGTCTGCCCGAACCTGGTTCAGCAGCTTGAAGCCAGGTTCCATTGATTCTTTTGACGAATTAAGCTGTCTCTCAACAGCCAGTTTGTCAGTAGCCGTCGCCAACGACGGAGATCGATTCCCTCTCTGAGGTCAAGCAGAGAGAGGAGGAATCACTGAAAAGTTATCTTGGCTATTTCAACACGGCCCTTCTGGAAGTCGACCATCTCAACCACGAGGTAGCCATGTCTGCCTTGATGGAAGGGGTATCGAAGAAAGGAGACTTCTACCTGGCTCTGGAAGTTAATTACCCGAAGAGCCTTTTAGACATGATGTTCCTGGTGGACAAGTATGCTAGGGTTGAAGAATCGAGGAGATTAGCTCGGGCCGAACAGCCGAAGAAGAAGGAGGCAAAGGGCTCGGACAAGCAATGGGCCCACCGCGTGCTAGCCTACCTCGCTACCATAGAGCTCCTCCACCACCGCCTCGAGACCGAACCTGGAGTCTGGCTCGAAGGTTCGATCGCTACACTCCCCTCACCGCACCAAGGGCGCAAATCCTGATGGAGATTGAGCGGCAAATTCCTCACCTCTTCCTCTCCGAGGCAATGCAACTCGGAGGGATCCGACCAAGTACTATCGCTTCCATCAGAACTACGGGCATGATAACGAGGACTGTTGGTAGCTCAAGAATAAGATTGAGCGATTGATCCAGCAGGGCAGATTGGACTGGCTCAGAGGGCCTCCTGAGCCGAACAATGAGGAGAACTGCCAACCCGAGCCTCGCCAGCTTCTCCACCAAATCCCTTGATCATTTGCAACGTCAATGTGATAACAACGACCGATTCCCCATCCTCTTGGCCAGGCGAGGAGGAAAATCCGCCAAAGAAAGCTCGAGTTGATGAGCTCACTTTCTCTGATGAAGACCTTCGGGAGGTACAGTACTCCCATGTTGATGCTTTGGTTGTATCTTTGAATATGAACAATTATGATGTATACCGTATCTTGTTTGATAGTGGAAGCTCTGTTAATGTTTTGTACTTCGATGCCTTTGTGAGATTGAAATTTCAGGCAGAAAGCCTTCGACCCATGGAGTCCACCTTAGTGGGCTTCACAGATGACTCCATAATCCTCGAAGGAGTTATCACTCTGACGGTTCGAGCTGAAACTTGGCCCCGCATGGCTACCGTGCTCATGGATTTCCTCGTGATCAGGCTCCGGTCTCCCTACAACGCCATCCTTGGCGGGCTGGGGCAGATATCTCTTAAAGCCATTATTTTCATTCCCCATCTCGCCATGAAGTTCCCCACCGAATGGGGAGTGGGAGTTGTTCGAGGAAGTCAGATCATAGCTCGACATTGCTTTATCGCCGACCTTTAGTCCAGGAAGCCTAAGGTAGATGGGTTGGACGCTCAAGAAGATTTTAGCCGAGCAACGAGGAGAACCAGCTGAAGAACTGGAGGAAGTACCGCTCGATGAAACCCGGCCCGACCGAACCAATAAAGGTTGGGTTGCAGCTAGAAGGAAAGCTTCGGCAAGAATTGATTGAATTCCTTTAGAGGAATGCTGACGTCTTCACCTGGTCCACGTCGGATATGCCCGGAATCAGCCCAGACGTCTGGTCCACTGCCTCAGCGTGAACGAGACATTCAGGCCAATCAAGAAGAAGAAAAGGAGCTTCGCCCCCGAGCACCAAAAAGCCATCGAAGAAGAAGTGGATAAACTCATCAAAGCCAAATTTATCTGGAAGGTTAATTACCCTGACTGGCTGGTGAACGTGGTCATGGTGAAAAAGTCGAATGGAAAGTGGAGGATCTGCATCGACTTCACTAACCTCAACAAGGCCTGCCCAAAAGATAGCTTCCCTCTTATGCAGATCGATTAGCTCATTGATTCAACTTCGGACCATCAAATGCTGTCTTTTATGGATGCCTATTCAGGCTACAACCAGATCTGAATGGCGCCTGAAAACGAGGAGAAAACCACCTTTATCACCGACCGAGGTATTTATTGCTACCGAGTTATGCCCTTTGGTTTAAAAAATGCAGGCGCCACCTACTAGAGGCTGGTCAACAAAGTTTTCAAGGAGCAAATCGATCGAAACATGGAGGTGTATGTTGATGATATGCTGGTGAAAAGCAAGGAGGCATCCCAACACGTCGAGGACATTGCGGAGAGCTTCGCTACACTTCAAAAGTATCAGATGAAGCTGAACCCCATCAAATGCGCCTTCAGGGTCAACTCCGAAAAATTCCTAGGCTTCATGGTCTTCAGCGAGGCATCGAGGCAGATCCCCAAAAGATCCAAGCCCTGTAGCAAATGGCCCCGCTGGAGTCAGTCAAGGACGTGCAACGCCTCACTGGAAGAATAGCAGCCCTCAGCCGCTTCATTGCTCGGTCGACCGCGAAATGCCTTCCTTTCTTCAAAGCACTTCGATTGGCCAAAAACTTACAATGACCCTAGATTGCCAGAAGTCCTTTGAAGATCTCAAGAAATACCTCAGTTCATCACCTCTTCTTAGCAGCCCGAAGCCAGGGGAAGTGCTGAATCTATACTTGGCAATTTTTGAAAATGCCATTGGCTCGGTGCTAACCAGAGAGGAGAACAAAGTCCAAAAACCTATTTATTATGTCAGCAAACTACTCAAGGACACTAAAACAAGGTACACTCGAGTCGAGAAGATGGTCCTAGCCCTAGTGACATCGGTCCGAAAGCTGCGGCCATATTTTCAAGCGCACGCTGTCATCGTCCTGACCGACCAACCCCTCAAGGCAATTATCCATTGTCCAGAAGCATCAGGGAGAATGACCAAATGGGCTATCAAGCTGAGTGAGCATGACATCCAGTATTAGCCTCGTCCAGCTATTAAAGCCCAGGTCCTGGCGGATTTCCTCCTCGAATGCACCATACCCAAAGATGGCTCTGCTTTGGATACCCCCGGACAACCAAAGCCCAGCGCCCCATGGTTGCTTCACGCTGATGGATCCTCCAGCGCGGGTGGTTCTAGCACCGGCCTGGTCCTCACCAGTCCAGAAGGCGCAACTTTCGAATATGGCATCCGCTTCTCCTTTCCGGCTTCAAACAATGAAGCAAAGTATGAAGCTATGCTTGCTGGACTCTGAATCGCCCACGAGCTTAAGGTCAAAAACTAGTTTCCTATACCGACTCCCAGTTGGTGGCTGGCCAGGTGCAGGAAGAATTCGAGGCTCAAGAGCTGAGTATGATTCGGTATCTCCAAAAGGTGCATGACTTATCCTCCTATTTTGATGAATTTAAAATTATCCAGATCCCAAGGACTGAAAACGCGCGTGCCGACCTTCTGTCCCACTTGGCAACTATGGAGTCAATGGATCTCGAGCGAAAATTCTACTTGAAGGTCCTAGAGAAGCCCAGCATCACCATGCTGACTAGATGATGCAGGTCAACACCGAACCATCCTGGATGGACCCCCTACAAGTACCTTAAAGAAGGGTTGCTGCCCACTGACAGAAAAGAAGCAAGGAAGCTGAAAATGCAATCATCTCATTATGTTTTGATTGATGACCGGCTATATAAGCGGTCTTTCTCAATGCCGCTGCTCAAATGCCTTCGACCAACGGAGGCCGATTATGCTCTTCGGAAGGTCCATGAAGGCATCTATGGCAATCATCTCGGTGGTCGGGCCCTGTGCCACAAAGTGTTGCGACAAGGGTATTATTGGCCGACGATGCAGAAGATGCTGATGACCTCGTCCGAGCCTATGATTCGTGCCAGAGACACTCAAGTATTCAGAGGCTTACTTCTCTGCACCAGACTTCCATATCATCCCCCTGGCCCTTCGCCAAATGGGGAATGGATATTCTTGGCCCTTTCCCCTCGCAATGGAGCAAAGGAAATTCTTATTTGTTGCAATTGATTATTTCACTAAGTGGGTTGAAGCCGAAGTAGTTGCCCAGATAACCGAAGCTCGTGCTAAAGACTTCGTGTGAAGGTCCATCATCTGCCGCTTCGGCCTCCCCCACACTATCATCACCGACAATGGGAAACAGTTCGACAATCCAAAGTTCCAGAAATTCTGCGAGGATCATGGCATTCTCCATCGCCTAACATCGGTTGGACATCCTCAAGACAATGGAGAAGCCAAGGCAACCAACCGAACTCTCTTACAGGGAATTAAAGCTCGGCTCAATCGGGTGCGAGGCAGATGGGCCAAGGAACTCCACCATGTGTTGTAGGCGTACCGGACTACCGAGAGGGTACCCATGGGACAAACCCATTTATGATGGCTTTTGGCACAGAGGCTATCATTCCAGTGGAGGTTGGACTCCCCTTCCCTCGCATGGAAGGTTATTCGGAGGAATCCAATGATGAACAGCTCCGAACCAATCTCGATCTAGTAGAAGAAGTCAGGGAGAAAGCTAGAATCCGAATGGCCGCTTACCAGCAAAGAGTAGCCCGCTATCACTCCACTAGAGTCCGAGGAAATTTTTCCTCTCTGGCGATCTGGTACTTTGAAAGGCATCCATCTCGAAGCCACTGGAGTAAGAAAAATTGTCCCCAAATTGGGAAGGTCCCTACCAAGTGACGGAAGTAATCAGACTCGACACCTACAAACTCCAAGATTTGGATGGAAATCTATTCCTCGGACATGGAACTCGGATAATCTTCATGCATATCACTAGTAAAAGTATGCTCTTGCTAAACTCACTCTATTCATTGAATTAAATTTAATTCTCAAAGACTCGCAAAATTCTTATAACTCTCCTTGAAAGCTGCAATGAGAAGCGGGTCTTACTATACATTAAATCCTCGATCGAGTTGAGTGATCTCCGTACCTTAGCAGCACCAAGTAAAATATAATCTTGAAGCCTCGACCAAGCCAAGTGATGGTCTCCATACATTGGCAGCACCAAGTAAAATATAATCTTGAAGCCTCGGCCAAGCCGAGTGATGGTCTCCATACCTTGGCAGCGCCAAGTAAAATATAATCTTTTTAAATCCTTGGCCGGGCCGAGAGAGCTTCGTACCTTGGTCGCGCCAAGTAAATATAATCTTGAAGCCTCGGTCAAGCCGAGTGACAGTTTCCGTACCTTGGAAGCACCAAGTAAAATATAATCTTGAAGCCTCGGCCAAGCCGAGTGACGATCTCCGTACCTTGGCAGTGCCAAGTAAAATATAATCTTTTTAAATCCTCGGCTGGGCCGAGTGATCTCCGTACCTTGGCCGCATCAAGTAAAATATATTTGACAAACCTCGGCTAGGCCGAGAGAGCTTCGTACCTTGGCTGCGCCAAGTAAAATATAATCTTAAAGCTTTGGTCAAGCCGAGTGACGGTCTCCATACCTTGGCAGCGCCAAGTAAAATATAATCTTGAAGTCTTAGCCAAGCCGAATGATGTCTCCATACCTTGGCCGCGCCAAGTAAAATATAATCTTGAAGCCTCGGCCAAGCCGAGTTATATATTTCTGAATAATCTCCGAAACCTCGGCCAAGCCGAGTGATATATTTCTGAATAATCTCCGAAGCCTCAGCCAAACTGAGCGATATATTTCTGAATAATCTTTGAAGCCTCGGCCAAACCGAGTGATATATTTCTGAATGATCCCCAAAGCCTCGGCCAAACCGAGTGATATAGTTCTAAAGCTTCGGCCAGATCAGGTGATTTCTCAAATACTCTGACGTGACTAAGGCGTCCTATCATGCTTTGGCAGAGGTAAGTAACCTTCTTCCACTTACCGGCAAAATTATACAAGTTCTTTCATCCTCTCGAGTAGGATCATGTATGCATCAAAAGTTCACAGGGCTGCCTAGGCCTCCCTCTGACCTAAACAGAGGTGAATGCTTCCTCCTCAAAGGACTAAATATCATGCTCAAAAAAAAAAAAAAATAGCAAGAGCACCGCTGGGCTTATGCTGCGGTAGCGCAATATGAGTAAGACAACTCTCAGCACAACCATACTGGAAAAAGAAACAAGTAACTGAAGAAGAAAGAGTAAAAACTTTCTTTATTAATGAAAAAATTATAACCACATTGAGGCATTACAAGTGCATCATAGCATAGGAAATAAAGATAAATAAAAAGCTCGGCTGAGCAGCTTCGGTCGATAACGATGTTTCTACATCCGACCCTAGAAATTAGAAAAACCAATCGGCTTCACTGGGCCACTGGTTAATGCCAAAGAACAAAGTAGGCCATCCACGGATCCCCAAGATGGATGCATTGAGGGATCCTAACCAGGTCAAAGACCTGTGGATGCTGATGCGGAGGATGCCTCCTCCCTTAAGTGGGATGCTGGGCTGCTAGCCACTGCCCAACAACATAGACAGGGGACCAGCAGACCAACACCACTCTCCTCCTTCTTCACATGGAAAAAGATTCCTTAGGCGGATGAACTGAGGGATCCAAATTAAGGAAGGAGGTGAGTTCCATGTCTTCCATGGGGAATATGTATGCTTTGCATTTCTTGTGGTCCCCATGGCAAGTGACAAAGGCCACATAGGAAGCGCATACGTGCGCTCCCCATATGACCTCTGCGGACATCCCGTGCGCTCTCCATATGACCTCCGAGATTCCTCCCTTTAGGACTGCTTGCTCTTCAGCAGCTTCTCCATCACCCCAGCTATCTAGGATGAACCAGCTTTCAAAAGGGAAGCTCGATCTCTCCGCTCTCAATGAAACAGGCGCCATGAAAGCCCTTATAACTCACAGAAAGAGAAGGTCTTGGGAGATAGCCTAACACGGTCCACTCTCCCCATTTTATAGGCAAACAAACTGCGAGCAACCATTAAAGAAGGTAGCCCGGAATTTGAAACGCCCTGGCTGCGCTGCCATGTGGTAGATCAAAAGAAAAGGGCGCTTTCCAAAGCGTGCCGGACGCGCCTCCCAGGCCATGACGGAAAACGAAGATTTTCTTTCGATATCGAATCAAGAGCCTTAAATGTAGGAAACCAACCGCAGGTCTTTGAGATATGGACAGGCCTGGGAAATCTCCTTTCGAAAACGATGCCGTCCAATGGTGATCGAGTGCTTATTGCGTATGTTAAAAAGACCCGTGTTGAAAAAGATCAACGAGATAAATGCCTTAAGCAGAAATGAAGTGTCCTTCGGCAAAGCCGTTTTATATGCCTCGGCAAAAAATGTACCAACTTTTTGCTTCAGACAAACCGAACTATCTAACCTCGGCCCCAGCCGAGGTATTTGCGCTGTTTTCGGTCATTTCATGCCAAACCATTTTGTACCTTGGAAAACCAAGTTAGCTTGCGCGCACCTAACCTCGGCCCCAACCGAGGCAAAGTCGGAGTTACGTTCCATGACAAAACCAAACAATTTTATGCATCAACAAAACCAGTTAATCTGGCTTTGATTGAGCAGAATCTTCAATTCAGAACCCCTAAGGGCTATCCGACCTTAAAACACATTTCGTTTACGATTCGTTTACCATCGAAGGAACTCCCAGCAAAAGGTCATTCGAAAAGACAATGACCAAAGCGATAAGGCAAGGCAGAAAGAGATTAAAAGATTCATTCATTGAATTCCGATCGGATTACAAGTTGAAAAAGCAAAAAATACATGAGCAACCCTTAAGAATCAGGGTTTGGATCGGTCCCGGGAACCTCCTTGGTAACATCCGGAAGGACTTGACTTGCTTCACCCACTTCAAATAGGGGTGTAACTGAGTTGAGACAACTCGCGAGTAGCTCAAAATCGACTAGAAAAATACTTAAAATTGACTCGCTGCTTATCGAGTCGAGCTCAAGCTACTCGAGTAAATTATCGAGTCAAGTTCGAGTATTAAAATACTCGGCTCGAAAGGCTCACGAGCTTTATCATGTAATTTTACTTTTTTTTATCTTTGTAATTATAATAAGGTTTAAAACTTTAAAGCTTTAAATTAGGAAGGTCAGCCCTCAATTGTAATTATAATAAGGTTTAAAACTTTAAAGCTTTAAATTAGGAAACGAACCGTCGGTCAGCCCCCCTCAGGCTCTTAGCTATTCAAAATAGGAAAAACAAATCGTCCGTCTCAGTTTTTCCATTGTTCATGAGTCGTGACGATTCGTCTCAGGTTCTCAGTGTGATTCAAGTTTTCTCATAGTTCGTCTTAGGCTCTCAGCCTCTCAGCGATTCAGCCTGGGTTCTAGGAGAAAATTAGGGAAAACGAAACCATCGTCGTCTCGTCCCTAACTCCCTATTAACAGCGAGAGGATAGGGCTCATCTCTAAGCTGTAACTATCTAACTGGTAAGCCCTATCTCCATTAAGCACTATCTTCATTAAAGATAATGATAATCTTTGGAGCTTTGGCTCAAATATTTGGTGTGATCTGTGAAGGTTGCGGACTTGCGGTGGATTGGAGGTTGGAAGGAGCCTTCTTCATTGAAGCCGAATTCACCCTCGGATTTTATCTGATAAAACCTACGGTAAGACCTTGGAAAGATTTTTTTCTTATAAAAAAATCTTTTATAAAAAAAATAAAAGATTTTTTCTTATATAAAAAAATCTTTATAAAAAAATAAAAGATTTTTTTATAAAAAATCCAATACCATGATGCAAAAAGATTATTTTTTAATTTTTTATACAGAAATTCGAGTAAAGTCGAGCCGAGCTCGAGTACATCGAGTATTTCATCGAGCTCGAGCTCGAGCTCGAAATAAAAAACTCGATCGAGCTCGACTCAAGTTTGAAGCTTCAAATTTTAGAGTCAAGTCGAGCTCGAGCTTAGCACTGTATTGACTCAACTCGGCTCGATTACACCCCTAACTTCAAATATTATTGGAAGAGAGACTTCGGGTTCCTCGGCAGCAGGCTGAGGGCATTCTTCAGAAGCCATGGCCTCTCTAGGACCCAGGATTGTGTCAAGATCGACATCAGAGATGTCCTCATATTCTGCTTCTTCAGCCCTCGGGGTACAAGTATCAAATAGCTCGACCTCCGGAAAAGATAAATCTAACTCGGGATACACTCAAGAGATCTTCGCCCAAGTTTCCTCCTCGCCGAACCGGAATGCATCGGCACAAGCCTCTTTACGCTCATCGAAAAATTGAACAGAACTTTTGTACTCCTCCATAGCCGAGGTAATTCAGTCGTTAGCTTCAGCTAGCTGGCCCCCATGTTCGAGATTCATTTGGCAACTCACGGCCAACCCCGCCCTTAAGCCTTAAATTGCTCCTGCGCCTCGAGCCCAATTTGCCTATCTGCAAACATCAAGTCGTTTGAGGCCATAAACAAAAGAAAAGTGCCGAAACAAGTAAATGAGAGGACACTATACCTCTTCCTCCCACCGAGCCATTCTATCGCTCAGCTCATGGACCTTTTCCAGGGCCTTCGATTTGGCCGCTTCATTCTGATGGAGACCCTCCTCGAGGTCACTAATTCAGGATTGGTTGTCCCTGATTCTTACCGATATTGATTGAGATCATCAGTGAGCTTGGTGATCTGACCATGCTACCATTTCAATTGATCTTACATGTCGGCGAGTCTTTTATTCAGGCCAGCGAGCTGATCCTGCTGTCGCCAACACCTGCGTTCCTCCTCGTCGAGCCTCCTGCTCCAGTTATTCTTCTCCTCGGCATGGCTGCTCTTCAGTTGACCCCACCTCTTATCAAAATGCCGCTGCAAGGCATTGATTTCGTCGGCATGCTTAGCCTTAATTTGGGATAACTCCAAGCAAGCGTTGTTCGACTGCTCACGGAAACCCTGGAGCTCTTTGACTTGAGCCTTGAGCCGAGAGGCCCTCTCGGTGGTAATTCGGTAAGACTCGCCCATCTTCTCAAGGTCCACCTTAACGGATGCCAAGGCCCTGGAAAGCCGGCTGGTTGAATCCACCCTTGTCCGAAGGTCGGCCGCCTCCTTCTTGGCCTGGGCACAAGCTCCCGTGGCCAAATTTAAGCACCAATTCAGCGCCCTCATAACCAAGGCATTCTGCAGAAGAAACACAAGTAAAAAACTATGGCCGAACCGACCAACTAAGAATTACAACCTCGGTACAGTGACTTACTCGGGAGGCGTAGTTTGTAGCGATCTTCATAAGAGTGCCATTACTAATTTTGGGGAGAAGGTAAACATCCTTCGGCACCCCAAACCGACCAAAAGCCGCATCAATGATATCCCTGACTGTAGGCTCGTCCATCGAGGAACTCCCTCCCGCGTGCAGTACAGACCGCATCAAGGCGGTGAGCATGTCATTCACCTCTGGGCTGTGGACAAGAGAACTCATAGCTGAAGAGCCGGCCTGAGGAACTTCGGCCTAAGGAACCGCCATCCGCTTGGCTTCCTCCATCAGAACCTTAGCTTGCAGGGCCTCAGATGCTTTGGCCCCGGTTGAAGGAACCTCGGTCCGAGCATCCCCTTCATTCAGTGATTCTTCTTCTTCTTCCTCCTCCCCAAATGTTGCTTCGTCCCCGGCGGACTCCACCCGCACCTCGGTCTCCCCCACAGCACCCCCTGGTGCCATAAGTGTTGGCCCAGATGGCAACCCAAGAGGGGGGGGGGGGTGAATTGGGTTCTTAAAAATTTAAGACTTTTTGAAATGTTTTAAACAGATTTGCTCAAGATGTGCAAGTGAGTGAAATTAACTAAGAAGCAATGCACAAGCAAATAATAAAGAGATAGAGAGAGAGAAAATATAGCACGGCAAACACAAGATAATTTTATAGTGGTTCGGTGCAACCAACACCTACGTCCACTCCCAAGATTCACTTGGGTCCACACTATAATCTCCTCAGATTACAGCCGAGTTGTTTTCCAAGCTCACAACTCAAACTTGTTGTTTTTCCGGGATCACAACGAACCCAGCTGGTTTTACTCGGGCTTACCAGCACAAAACCCTACACGTTGTTTTTCACGGGCTCACAACTAACCCAACACAAGCACTCCGGCTTGCAACGAGGTATATCAACCTCCACTGATTCAATCCACTGATTGAATCAGCAACAATCAAATAATAGTTTAAATATGAAAGCTCCCCTTGAGCAAATATACAAATAAGTAAAAATAAAGGTTAGAAAAGCCTGATAGATTGCAGATGGATGTGGCTTTGGCTTTCTTCCTTCTCTTTAACTCCTCTTGAAGTGTTGAATCAGGCCTCAGCAAGATTCTTGACCGTTGAAACTTTGGAGTTGAGATGAAGCTTTTTCTCCTTTTGTTGAATGTAGAAAATCCTTCGATTTGATCTTTGAAAAGCTCTTGGATTTTCTTTTGACTTTTGTGGATTGAAGATCTGGAGCAGACGGAACTTCCTCTTTGATTTCACTCCTTTTGAATCACTCTACTTTGAGCTAGAAGATTTTTCCAATAAGCTCTGTTTTTCCTCTTTTTGAAAGATATTCTTTTTTCTCTTTTTGATTTTCAAATTTTTGATATGAAAAGAGCTCCTCTATTTATAGATTCTGCAAAATATATCCGTTAGAGACAAGGAAAAATAGCCGTTATTCAAAAATCTTACCGTTGGAGCTGAGTGGCATCGTAAAAATTTCGCCCAGATTTGCTGGAGTCGACTCATGCTTTTCCCGAGTCGGCTCGAGCTCGTCTTACCAAAATAGAAATGTTTATAAAGGTTAGGGGTCGACTCGCCAAAATAAAGTGTCGACTCCTGATAGTCGGGAGTCGACTCGTGAAAGGCTTGGGGTCGACTCGCGAAGTGCTCAGAAAAACACTCTTCTGGTGTCTGAGCGGAGTCGACTCGCACAGTCAGGGAGTCGGCTCGACAGAATCAGGGGTCGACTCGACAATTTCGTGGGTCGACTCGACACAGATGCACATTTCTGTACACTGAGCGGAGTCGACTCTGAAACTCAGGAGTCGGCTCCGGAACGTATCAAAAATCAGAAACTTTTCTGATTGACATTAAAATCGTTCCAGATTCATTTTAATTCATTGTTTTGACTTGAATACAATAAAATTGACATTTAGAATTGATTCAAGAACTAATCCAAAAACTTATTGAATAAAACATGAATTATAACATTTCTTTTCGAAAGTTTGAATATTGAGCTTAAAGTTTCTTTCAAAATGATTAAGTCAAACTTTAACATTCTCATTGATTGTTCAAAATAAATTTGTTGCTCATTTACATAAACTCATTACATCTTTTAATAAACTCAATGGCTTTTAGTAATCATCAAAATCAAAAGGATTGGATCATATAATTTTTCTATAATCTTCCAACAATCTCCCCCTTTTTGATGATGACAAAAATATTGAGTTTGTTCATGATTGATTAGTGAATTTATTTTGTTTTCATAGTTAGGCTTAGGCTCCCCCTTAATGAGGTAGCTCCCCCTATGAAACTTAATTAAATATCTCATTGTTTATCTCATTGATTACTTTGATTTCTTTCAAATATATCACAATCATAGAACTATAAAATTCTCCCCCTTTTTTGTTATCAACAAAAAGGTAGAGAAGCATAAACATTCATTCACAATTTCATTCATTCATTGAAATGAAATACATTGAGTAATCAAATAGAGAATTCATTTCAAAAGGTCTAATACATCAAATGTTCAGTACATTGATTTCAAAATGAAAGCATAACAAAAACTTCAGTACATAACAAGGATTGAAAATCTAATAACTCAAAAATGAGTTCTTACAATCTAGTTAAATGATCTACTATATTTTTCATTCCTTCAGATTGAATTTTTACATAATCCTTGAGCCTTCATCAACAAAGGTGCACGCACTCTGAATCTTGTCTTGAAGCTCCGCGTTGCACTTGGCATATGTCTCTCCATCTCCGCATATATCCTTAAGTTCTTCAAAAATATTTTTGAGATCACCACTTAAGGATGCCGAAGAAGAGCTGAGAGTAGACTCTATCTTAGAGATACGATCATCCAATGAATAAAGAGTCTCTCTCAAATTCATAAATTTATTCTCAAAATCAGTTTTAAGTTTCAGATTGATCATCAAGTAGAGCTTTGAGTTGCATAAGTTGTTGATCTGAGAAACTGGCAGAAGATGATGAGGCTTGATCAAATGATGGAACTGGGGCTGGAGCAGAGGCAGAAATCAAAGGGCTCGGAGGTGCAGGTGAAGGATGTCTAACAGAGGGTCCTGCAGCCTCAGCATCTGTAGCTCTATCTTCTGTCACTCCTTTCCTTTCCCATTTTCCATTCTTTTTGATAAATCCCATCCGATGAATTGTTGCCAGGCTATAAAAATCAGTGTGTCTCAGATTCTTCATAGGCTCATTGTCAGAAATCACTACACCTTGGCTCCGAAAAATCTTTGTAAGGATCATTCCATAAGGCAGACTAGACTTTCTTTTCCCTCCACAGTCTGCTATGTACCATAGAATCATGCTGGGAAGATTTATAGGCTTGCCTGTCACTATGGCATCCATTACAAAGATATCTCTTTCCGATACATAGTCAAATCTACCAGTTTAGGAAAGAGTATCCTACTGCAAATATTGTGAATAATCTCAATTCTAAAGAAAGCTGATTAGCAAAAACCTCTTCAAATCCAACCACATCCCGGTTTAATAATCTCGATAAAGCTGGGGCGCGGTCATCAGAAGAAAAGGTGGAAGTGCCAGATAAGGGTAATTCCAACAATCTAGATAGAATCTCAGCAGTAACAGATAGCCTGATTCCTCTCACATTGCTAACCATGATCTCCTCTAGACAGATTCTTGTAGAATTCCTTTACCAAGAGGGATAGTCGGGCACTCTAGAGAACAAATTTTCTCCCATCCCATCTCGATCAGCTGTCTCCCAACAAGAAAACCCTCAGCCTCAAATAATTCAAAATCCACCTTCCTACCCGTAGTAATGATCCTATCCGCTAGACGATCTACCTGGGAGAAGTAGCAGCAGGAGAAGCAGTCGGAGTAGAAGCAGATGAAGTGGAGTCCGCTTGGAGAAGGCTCACGCACCGGACGCTTCACCGTCTTCTCACGGCACGCTTCCGCTTGATGCCGCCCGCCGCAAGACTAGATCCTCTAGTTTTGGGTGCCATTGGATGATTGGAGATGATAATCAGGGATTTTTGGAAGTTTGGAAGGTTTGGGTGGAGAGAGTATTTTGAAGATTGGGTCGAATGAAATGAGCGGCGAGTCGACTCTGCCCTAGATAAATCAACTTGGGACCACTCGAGTCGGCTCGCGCAAACCCAGGTGTCGACTCCGCACAGACACAGAAAGGCCATCCCGACATGGAGTCGACTCGCGCCTAAGAGGGGTCGACCCGAGAGTTTCAGTCGAAACCGGGAGTCGACTCCGATACGCACCGAGTCGGCTCCGAGACCATTTCAGACCAAAAACATGAAATTTCTGAAATGTGTCCGGAATATGATCATAAAAATTGATAAATAATCATTGGATATGAGTGAATCAATTAGATATGAATTCTAGATAAGATTTCCTTAAGGATGAGGATTTGAAAGAATCTTAGATAAAATTTCCTTAGGGGTTTCAAATTCATTCTAAAGGATCACAAATACCTAACTCTCCTCTAAGATAACAGAATCTCTCTTCATTTAAAGGTTTAGTAAATATGTCAGCTAATTGTTCTTCAGTGTTAACATAATCAAGACATATTTCATTATTTGCTACATGTTCTCTTATAAAATGATATCTAATTTCTATGTGTTTAGTTCTTGAATGTTGAATTGGATTTTGTTAGATTATTGCACTGTGTTATCACATCTTATGGGTGTTTTATCAAGTGTGATACCATAGTCTTCAAGTTGTCGCTTAATCCATAGGATTTGAGCACAGCAACTTCCAGCTGCTACATATTCAGCTTCAGTAGTTGATAATGCAACTGAATTTTGCTTTTTGCTAAACCATGAGATTAAGTTACTTCCTAAGAATTGGCATGCACCACTTGTGCTTTTTCTATCTAATTTACATCCAGCATAATCAGAATCAGAATATGCAATTAGATTTAATGTGGAGTCTCTAGAATACCATAAACCTACATTTTTGTTCCACTTACATATCTTAGTATTCTTTTAACAGCAATTAAATGTGATTCTTTAGGTTCAGATTGAAATCTAGCACATAAACATACAGCAAACATATATCTGGTCTACTTGCTGTTAAGTAAAGAAGGGATCCGATTATACCTCGATAATATTTTGATCAACTTCTTACCTTCTTCATCTTTGTCCAGCTTGCATGAAGGACTCATTGGAGTTCCGAGGGGTTTCATTGATTCCATACCAAACTTTTTGAGATTTCTCTTGTGTATTTTGTTTGGTTGATGAAGATTCCCTCTTTGCTTTGTTTGATTTGGAGTCCAAGGAAGAAGTTGAGTTCTCCCATCATGCTCATCTCGAATTCTCCCTGCATCAACTTAGCAAATTCTTGACAAAGAGAATTGTTAGTAGCACCAAAAAAATCATCTACATATATTTGTACTACTAATAAATCTTTATCTTTTCTTTTCAAAAATAGGTTTTATCAACATTTCCTCTTGTAAAATCATTTTCAATTAAGAATTTACTTAACCTATCATACCAAGCTCTAGGTGCTTGTTTCAAACCATATAAAGCTTTGTGCAATTTAAAAACGTGATTTGAAAATTCGTGATCTTCAAAACCTGGTGGTTGTTCTACATAAACTTCTTCATTTATAAATCCATTTAAAAATGCACTTTTTACATCCATTTGAAATAAGTTAAAATTCATATGACATGCAAATGCAAGTAATATCTAATGGCTTCTAATCTAGCTACAGGTGCAAAGGTTTCATCAAAATCAATACCTTCTTCTTGATTATATCCTTTTGCAACTAATCTAGCTTTGTTTCTAATTACTATGCCATTTTCATCTAGTTTATTTCTAAATACCCATTTTGATCCTATAACTGAATGATTTTTAGGTCTTTCAACTAAGGTCCAAACATTATTTCTAGTAAATTGATTTAATTCTTCTTGCATTGCTAACATCCAATTATTATCTTTTTCAGCTTCTTCAATAGTTTTAGGTTCAATTTGTGATACAAATGCAAGATGATTACTAATATTTCTCATTATGATCTAGTTCTTATTCCTTGAGATGGATCACCTATAATCAATTCCTTGGATGACTATAGCATATCTCCAATCTCTAGGAAGATCTACATCATTATGATCAATAACATCATCGTCCTTAGGTGAATCATCATCTTTAGCTTCTTGTTCATGATCAGAAGATACATCAATATTAAGTTTTTCAAGATCTTTTTCAATTATGTTTGTATCTTCCTCATCATCAATCTTTTCAGAACTAGATGCTAAAGATTCATCAAAAACTACATGAATAGATTCTTCAACAACTAAGGTTTTCTTGTTAAATACTCTATAAGCTTTACTAGTTGTTGAATATCCTAAAAAATTCCTTCATCAGATTTAGCATCAAATTTTCCTAAATTATTTTTACCATTATTATGAATGAAACATTTACAACCAAATGCATGAAAGTATTTTATATTTGGTTTTCTTTCATTCCATAATTCATAAGGTGTTTTCTTTAAGATTGGTCTTATTAAAGCTCTATTTAAGATGTAACATGCTGTGTTAATAGCTTCCGCCCAAAAGTACTTTGGTAGGTTGCTTTCACATAGCATGGTACGGGCCATGTCTTCTAGAGTCCTATTTTTCCTTTCAACTACACCATTTTGTTGTGGAGTCCTAGGTGCTGAAAAATTATGATTAATTCCATTTTCAGCAAAACTTTCAAATAAGTGATTTTCAAATTCTGTTCCATGATCACTTCTTAGAGACACTATGGTAGTGTTTTTCTCATTTGTGACTTTCTTGAAGAATTTCAGGAATATCGAGAAAGTCTCATCTTTGTGAGCTAAAAAATTACCCAAGTATATCTAGAATAATCATCTACAATCACAAGACCATATTTCTTTCCTCCTAGACTTGTGGTTCTAGTTGGTCCAAAAAGATCCATGTGAAGTAGCTCTAGTGGCCTAGAAGTTGAAACAATATTTTTAGATTTGAAAGAACTTCTAGTTTGTTTTCCAAATTGACATGCATCACAATTTTGTTATTTTCAAAATCTAGTTTAGGTAATCCTTTAACTAAATCCATTTTAATTAATTTTGAAATAAGGTGTGTGCTTGCATGACCTAATCTACGATGCCACAACCAACCAATCTCATTCATATTAGCATTATTCAGCAACTAAGCAATGATTACTAGTAGACAATTTGTCTAAATCAATCAAGTATACATTGCCATTTCTATTTCCATAAATACAATGCTATTATCAATGGGATTAGAAACAGTGCATAAGAAGATTCAAATGAAACTTTAAACCTTTATCACATAATTGACTAATACTTATTAGATTATGCTTAAACCATCAACATAAAGTACATTTCAATAAATGTGGATGGAGTTATTGAATTTTACCAAGGCCCATGATTTGGCCTTTGCCATTGTCGCCAAATGTAACAACTCCTCCTTTCTTTTCTTCAAGGGTGATGAATTGATCTTTGTCACCCGTCATATGTCTTGAGCAGCCACTATCAAGATACCACTTTTTCTTTGATCTTTTGGCCGCAAGACATTCCTGCAAATAATTAAACTTTATGTTTAGGTACCCAAGCTTTCTTGGGTCCTTCATGGTTAGTAGCAAAAAATTGTTCCTTTCGGAACCCATATTTTCTTTGCTTTAACATTTAACTTTTGTTATTATTTAATGTTTTGCATTCAAATGATTTATGACCTTTTCATTGCATTTGAAACAAGTTATATTACTTTGGTTGGCTTTTACAAAAATATTTTTAAAATTTTTGTTTCCTTAAGTGTTATATCCTAAACCAGCTTTGTCAAAAACAGCTTTTTGACTATCTAAAATCAATTAAGTTTTTGAACTTAAGTAAATTTATCAACAATGTTTTATATTTTTAACTTCTTTCTTTAAGTCATTTTCATTAGAAATTGATTCTTTTTCTTTTTAATTTTCATTTTCAGATTTTAATTCTTGTTTCATTAAGTTTTCTTTTTCTTTAATAAAAATTTAATTCATTTTTCTCAAAGACTTGTTTTCTTTTTCAAACTTTAAATCATCACTAAGTTCATTGAAAGCTTCAAACATTCATCAAATGTAAATTCATCACAAGGGTTTCAGAACTTACCTCATCGTTGTCGTCGTTGTTGGCCAAATATTGCAACTTCTTTTTGTTCTTCTTCTTCGGAAGAAGATTCTTCACTATCAGTCCAAGTTGCCATGTAGCCTTTTTCTTTTTCTTGTAGGCCTTCTTAAGAGGACAGTCATATCTAAAATGCCCGGTTTTTACATTCATAGCAAACTAAGGGTCTTTCTCTTTGTCCTTGTCCTTTTCTTATCCTTTTCTTTTTCTCCTTCCATTTTTGAAACAAATTCTTTTTGTGGAAGGGTCTCCTTCTTTGCATAAATTTCTTGAATTTCTTGCAAGGAGAGCTGTCTCATCATCATCATCCTCTTCATCATCGCTGCTGCTTTTTCCTTTTCTGCAGCTTTGAGGGCGATGGTCTTCTTCTTTCTTGACTCTCCTCATTGACATGTTGTTTCATTGAAGCTCATGAGTCATCAGGATCCAAGAAGCTCCTCCAATGGTAGGTGTTGAGGTCCTTGGCTTCTTGGATTGCGGTCACCTTTGCTTCCCAAGTCCTTGGAAGTGACCTAAGAATTTTGCGAACAAGTTCAGAGTTAGTATAAACTTTTCCAAGACTTTTCAAACCATTCACAATATCAGTGAATCTAGTGTACATGCATGTGATGGTTTCAGTTTGTTCCATGCTAAATAATTCATATTTATGAACCAAAATATTTATCTTTGATTCTTTTACTTGGTTTGTACCCTCATGGGTAACTTCTAATCTATCCCAAATTTCTTTTGCGGAATTACATGTAGAGATTCGGTTGAATTCATTTGCATCTAAGGAACAATATAAAATATTCATGGCCTTAGCATTTAGCTGTGCCATTCTCCTATCATTATCATTCCAATCCCTTTCGGGCTTAGGAACAATAGTGCCATCAATAAGTGTGTGGGTGTACTAGGTCCATTTATTATAACACCCCACAATTCATAATCAGAAGCTTGAATGAATATCCTCATTCTAGCTTTCCAATATGAATAGTTGGCCATTAAATAAAGGAGGTCTATTCGTAGAATGACCTTCAGCAAAAATGAACCACTTGTGTTGCCATTTGGATCTTTAGCTCTTGATCGTGAGATCAAATTCTAAATGAGCACTTGCTCTGATACCAATTGTTGGCCCAGATGGCAACCCAAGAGGGGGGGGGTGAATTGGGTTCTTAAAAATTTAAGACTTTTTAAATTTAAACTTGCTCAAGATGTGCAAGTGAGTGAAATTAACTAAGAAGCAATGCACAAGCAAAAATAAAGAGAGATAGAGAGAGAAAATATAGCACGGCAAACACAAGATAATTTTATAGTGGTTCGGTGTAACCAACACCTACGTCCACTCCCAAGATTCACTTGGGTCCACACTATAATCCTCTAGATTACAGCCGAGTTGTTTTACAAGCTCACAACTCAAACTTGTTGTTTTTCCGGGATCACAACGAACCCAGCTGGTTTTACTCGGGCTTACCAGCACAAAACCCTACACGTTGTTTTTCACGGGCTCACAACTAACCCAACACAAGCACTCCGGCTTGCAACGAGGTATATCAACCTCCACTGATTCAATCCACTGATTGAATCAGCAAACAATCAAAATAAAGTGTTTAAATAATGAAAGCTCCCCTTGAGCAAATATACAAATAAGTAAAAATAAAGGTTAGAAAAGCCTGATGATTGCAGATGGATGTGGCTTTGGCTTTCTTCCTTCTTCTTTAACTCCTCTTGAAGTGTTGAATCAGGCCTCAGCAAGATTCTTGACCGTTGAAACTTTGGAGTTGAGATGAAGCTTTTTCTCCTTTTGTTGAATGTAGAAAATCCTTCGATTTGATCTTTGAAAAGCTCTTGGATTTTCTTTTGACTTTTGTGGATTGAAGATCTGGAGCAGACGAAACTTCCTCTTTGATTTCACTCCTTTTGAATCACTCTACTTTGAGCTAGAAGATTTTTCCAATAAGCTCTGTTTTTCCTCTTTTTGAAAGATATTCTTTTCTCTCTTTTTGATTTTCTTGTGATATGAAAAGAGCTCCTCTATTTATAGATTCTGCAAAAATATATCCGTTAGAGACAAGGAAAAATAGCCGTTATTCAAAAATCTTACCGTTGGAGCTGAGTGTCATCGTAAAAAATTTCGCCCAGATTTGCTGGAGTCGACTCATGCTTTTCCCGAGTCGGCTCGAGCTCGTCTTACCAAAATAGAAATGTTTATAAAGGTTAGGGGTCGACTCGCCAGAAATAAAGTGTCGACTCCTGATAGTCGGGAGTCGACTCGTGAAAGGCTTGGGGTCGACTCGCGAAGTGCTCAGAAAAACACTCTTCTGGTGTCTGAGCGGAGTCGACTCGCACAGTCAGGGAGTCGGCTCGACAGAATCAGGGGTCGACTCGACAATTTCGTGGGTCGACTCGACACAGATGCACATTTCTGTACACTGAGCGGAGTCGACTCTGAAACTCAGGAGTCGGCTCCGGAACGTATCAAAAATCAGAAACTTTTCTGATTGACATTAAAATCGTTCCAGATTCATTTTAATTCATTGTTTTGACTTGAATACAATAAAATTGACATTTAGAATTGATTCAAGAACTATTCCAAAAACTCATTGAATAAAACATGAATTATAACATTTCTTTTCGAAAGTTTGAATATTGAGCTTAAAGTTTCTTTCAAAATGATTAAGTCAAACTTTAACATTCTCATTGATTGTTCAAAATAAATTTGTTGCTCATTTACATAAACTCATTACATCTTTTAATAAACTCAATGGCTTTTAGTAATCATCAAAATCAAAAGGATTGGATCATATAATTTTTCTATAATCTTCCAACAATAAGAGAGAGACCCTCAGCAGGAGACACCTCGACCTCCACCAACCCTTTAACAGACGGCTCCACTTGAGCTTCGGCAGCCGCAATTGCCTCTCCTGACCCCTCCACCTGAACAGGGGCCTCTTCCATGCACAGTGCCAGAGGGCTCCCCACCGCTGGTGACTGAGGCTGATTAGCCTCCGGCAGGAGGATTGCCGGACGGACCGACGACATCTCCTCGGCATCATCTGACATGATCACTATTTGAGGGGGGAAAACTTCTATGGCTCTCTCCAAGTTTTCCCCAACGACACTCTCCATCCCCACTACTGTGTCCCCCTCTGGTAAGGGGGGCTCACCAACCATGACCAACGCTCCCGCTTCCCCCTCTTAGGGGTGAAAGAGTGGCGGCCGACACTGTCTTTTCTTGGCTCCTTTGAACGAGACCCGAAAGGACAGACCTCTTCTCGGACCTGTGCTTGTCCCGGAGCTGGAGCCCCTGTGGCGCTTGCCCAGCTCCTTCATCATTTGGCCCACAAATGCAGACCTCTTGGCTGAAAACACGACAGATATTCAATTAGACAGTTACGAAATTATCTAAACATGCCAACCATCAAAGCGAAGACTTACCTTGAGGGTCGATAGAGCTATGCCCGGCGGCGAAAAGGGCATCCTCTGATAACAGAGCGCTGGCTAATACCTCCTGACCACCACGAAGGGTTACCAGATCTCTCTTCTCCTGCTCGCTCAACTCCGGGCGCGCCTCCGGATCATTCACATAAATCGCCCATCCCCTCGGAAAATCTGAAATGATGTTTACTTCGGCAATGAAAAATCGGAACTTCCACTCCTTTATCGAAGATGGGTTATCAGAATTATCTTGAATGAATTCCGGGGACCAATGTAGGGCCACTCAGAGCTCCTCTCAGAAACCAGGTTATAGCAGACTCGGAATATAGGAAGGGTCGCAGTCACCCTGACGCGACTGCACATCGAGATGAACCTGATAAGATTGCCCCAGCTATTTGGAGCCACCATTGTTGGGCATATATTATAAAACTTCATCACCTCCTATACCAGTGGTTGAAGAGGGAATCGAAGACCTGCCCTGAAGCTCTCCTCATAGAAGAAGACTCCACGGCTTAACTCAGTCGAAACCTGGTGCTCAACCCTTGGCACCCATAAGGCTACATCCCGAGGAACCCTATAATGGCGACGTATTTTATCCAGGTCGTCAAAGGTTACCTCTGAGGCAACATCACCCGGACCCTTCATATTGGCTGAATAAGAGATGGAACACGAACAAGCAAGCAAGGGCTCGGGAAAGAATGGAAAATTTCTATGGCAGGGACAAAGAGGTGTTGCAGAAGGAGCGCTGCCCTAGCCCTCTTTAAATAAACGCTTCAGAAGGAAAGCCCAAGATGCCAAAACTTCTGATATGGGCACCAGAAATAAAAGATCCCGCCACGTGGAACTTCCACTATCGTGGCCTACTGGAAACGAGGCATTTCCTCCTGAGCTATGATGAAAAATGATGACAAAACAGTGGCCCGTCATTTATGAGATTATCATTGCCCGCCTTTTTAAATCCCTCAAATAAGATTATTCCGGAACTCTACTCCCTATATCCGAATTACACTTCGGACTAGGGAGTGGGGGGCATGTGATGAAGGGTAAAATTGTCATTGCATTAATGACCACACACATCGATAATTGGATCAAATCCAATCTCAAAGTCCTGCCAGCTTGTTGTCACATCCACCAGGCAGCAAAACCCAATTGCCTTCAGCGGCATCGGGTCGCCCCGATGACCACCCGAGCTCTCGTCATACCTCGGTGACCCGAGCTATCCACATACTTCGGTAACCCAAGCCTGCCGTACCTCGGCAACCTAAGCCGCCTATACCTCAGTAATCCGAGCCGTCCCTATACTTTTATAAATCGAGCCATTCTGTACCATGGAGAATTGAGTCGCCCCTTTGCCTCGGCTGGACCGAGGCACTCGAATACCTCTGCAAAATCCAACGCAGGAAAATTCAAATCCACTATAACTGAATGAGATTCAAAACGAGGAATCATACCCAGGAGTGGCCTAAGACCCATAGGAGTGGCCTAGAACCTATGTAATCGCTGAATCTTAAGGCATCAACCAGCTCTTCCAGCCATCGATCCTCTAACTGACAAGATACGGATCCTACTGACCTCATAACAAACTTGATTCGAATCCGTTCTGAATCCAAACGGCTTTCAAACCTCCCCTCACGACACGTCCAAGAAATTAAGTGATCCCCTATAAATACCACTGCCTTCCAACCTCTCAGGTATGCATGCTTGAACACTCACTCATTTTACTCATTATCACACTGAGGACAGCTTCATCTGAGCTCGGAGCTCTCGAGAGAACACCCATCTAGAGGAGCTCTTCTATGAGTCTTCTCCTCACATATGCTTGCTGTGAATCTCTACTGACTTGGGCATCGGAGGGTCTTCCGTAGAGGGCAACCCCCCACAGCACTCTCTGTGCGTGGACTGTCTTGCAGGTTTCGCCCCAAGGCGACGAGATCAACTTCCGGATCTGGAACCAGAAGCGCACCCGAATTGGAGAACGAATTTTCGCGGCAACAAGACTTAACTTAGAAATTGCTACCATATGGTAGGTCAGTTCTAAAATACATCTTAAAGATTCTATCTCAGGAAAAATATCCATATTATTGCCATTAATAGAAGGATGAAATCAAAGCATCTCGAGGCGCTACTAATAACTCACGATGTCGTACTAACAATAGAGACCAAGGGTTGATATTGTCATATTATTCCTTTCACTCATTATTTTATGAAAGTATATTTTATTTATAAAACAACTCTTGTTTCATAAACCCTTAGTTAATTTAAACAATTTAAACTACTAAGATTTTATAATTTTAACATTTTAAAATTATAAAATAATTTAAATATGATAATTAAAAATTTAATACTTAAATTTAAAACTTTACATTTGGCACATTAATTTTGCAAATCCAATTGCTAAATTAATTTATAAATTTAATCTCATTAAATTTGTTGCAAAGTGCATTAAATTTAATTTACTAAAACCTTTTTAGTGAAAAATAAAATAATAATGCATTTAAATGCATGACATACAACAAATAGGTAGGCACTTTTCTATCTAATATGGCATATAATATGCATGGCAATGTAATTATTATTAACATAATAAAAACATTTAATAAGAAGCAAAATGAAAAAAATTTGATTGGGTTCTATGGAATCCAAAATACTAATAGTAAATACTAGCACAATTTTAAAATAATCTAATTTATCTGATGTGGGACTAAATGGGTTCCAAGTAGTGTTTTTAAAATTGGACCGGACCGGCTGGTCCAATCGGTCCAACTAGGAACCGGTCATCAGTTTGGTCTGGCTTTATTATTAAAGTTGACCTTTCTATGATCCGGTGAAAATCAAAAAACCCATTGAACCAATCGGATTTTGAACCAATCCAATCAAGTTTTTAGAATTTTAGAATTTTTTATTTAAATTTATTTATATTTTATTATTATGTTATTAAAATAAAAATTAATTATAATATTATTCAGTCCGATCAAATCAATTCATTCGGTTCAACTAATTGATCCGCGACTCAAATGTTAAGCCGATTCATTATCAGATCCGATTTTCAAAACATTTCCAAACATTTACTTATTTACTTACTCCGTCTCTCTTTCCACACACACCCCTTCGTGAACGTGATTTTCGTCATGGAAAGAGGGAGAGTGCGAGAAAAGGATTTCCGTGAAATCCCAATCAAAAAAAAAAACCCTTTTTTATTTTCTGGAATTCCCATTCCTTCCCTCTCTCCACATACATTTCCTTTTCTTTCTGAGATCTTCACGGAAGCTGGATTTTGTTAACACCCGCCATGGTCAATGGGTCAATAAACCACTGGAAGTCCGGGTGGAAGAAGATCCGTGGGTGACCTTCCGTGAAGAGACTTCACGCACCCCTTCTTCACACACACACGGGTGACCTTCCATGAAGAGCCCTATTCCTCCTTTCCCGTGGGATCTCAAGCTAGATTAAAGAATGAAAGGGAAGGTGAAGAAAGACGCACGGTGAAAGGGAGGAGAAAGAAATAAATAAAATAAAACAATGATATAGTTTTAGATTCCATAGAATTGAAAAAAAAAAATGATCAATCCATTCGGATATACATTCATAGCCATGAAAGTATTAAAAGTATAGACTATAATGCATGGTGCCTACCCAATCATATAATGATTATCACATAATTATTAAAATAATAGGGGTATAGCCCACTCTGATACCAATGCTGATTATCTCAAACGATTTTAAGATATTTGCGGAAGCAGATAAGGATCAAATCACATATTTTAAAAAAAAATTATTTGATGATCTATACCCATATTAATTTAATAATAAAAATAATAAGAAGATTAAGAAATTAACCTTTTGTCGAATATCTTGAACTCCATCAACACCACTTTGGAATCACCAAATACTTTTTATTACTATGGATCTTTCCAAACGTTCTCCAAATTATGATGAACATGAATGAATGGGCATTTCTGATTTGGGTTGAGATCACTTTTTATTACTATAGAGATGAAGGAGAAAACTCTCTGTGGCTGGCTGATGGAAATCATCCTACGTTATTTTTCTCTCATGAATCTTATATACTATAAGAATAATAACTATCACCCCTTTTTAATTAATTAATTAATTAATTAAAATGTTAAGATAACTTTAATTCTTGGAGATTACTTTAACGTGGGATGATGCTGTTGACTTTTGACGTTTGAAAAGTATAAAAAGACAATAAAGAACCCATGTTAGATAACTTTAATTCCTGGAGGAATGGTAACAAGGCCTAACGGCCAAAAATATCTTTTATATATATATATATATATATATATATATATATATATATAAGATAGGCTAATGAAATAGAGAAGTAAGAAAATCCAAATTCTAAAAGCTCTATTCAATTGTTGAAGATTCTGTTACTGCAAGTGCTTGGAGTTGGGAGTCTGTCTCTTGGAGTCTATCTCAACAAGCTACAGTGAAATCTACTGGTAGTAAAAGGTATTTAATAATTTATTATTATTATTATTTAGGCATTTGAAGTATCATTGGGTTTGCACCTTCATCCGATCATGCTCGTGGTAGGAGGATCGGATCGATTCGGGTCGTTGTACCTTAGGGACAAATTGCCAACAACCCGCACGAGGGGGCGAAAACTTGTCCTTAGGGCAGTGTCTAACACGCCTCGACCAGTTTGATTCTTTTTAACTTTAGTTTATATTTTGAATTTAAATTTTAGATTAATTTTTTAGCATTTCTAGAAAGAATTTTTGCAAAATAAAAAATAATTTCTAACAGCTAAGGACAAGTTTCCTATCATTAGAAATTGCTAGATTTTATTATAAGTATTTTTTTAAAAAAGTGTTTTGAATTTAAAATTTAAAATTCAAAATTCAAAATTCAAATTTGAAATTCAAATTTTGAAATTTAAAAAAAATTTTGAAACTCAAATTCAAAATTGAATTATTTGAGTTAATTTTTGCTTAGTGGTTTTATTATTATTGCAAGTAGTTTCTAGATTTAATTCTTTTGAATTTAAATTTAAAATCTAGAAATATCTAAAAAATTATTAATTTAAAAATTTAAATTATAAGGCTAAACCTTCAACTTTTTGGTTGTGCAGAATGAATTAAGCAGCCAATTTTTTCAAAATGGGTTCTGATGATCTTAGTGCAATCAAACCTGAAAAATTTAATGGATCATTCTTTAGGAGGAGGCAAAGTCAAGTGAAATACTGGCTTACCACTTTAGGCCTATTTTCTGCCATAGAATTACCAGATTCTAAATCAAATGCTCAACAAGGTTCTTCTAGTATAGTTGATACTTTGTTGACCCAATTATTGATTTTGATGATTAATAAAGGAATTGAGTATATTTATTTGATTACTAATGGATTTGAGAAGTGTTTCAGGAGTTAAAATTATTTGATCAATTTAAATGAATTAAGAAACGTGTTTTGAATCAACTGCAAAACTTCAATTTCAAAGGTTCAGAACATGGAGTCGACACTTAGAATTCCTGGAGCCGACCCCATGGCCATTCAAATTTTATTCTAATTTTTGATACGGTCCGGAGTCGACACCCAGAGTTTCGGAGCCGACACCTAGAGTTTTGGAGTCGACACTTATAGTGTCTGGAGCCGACTCCGATGCGGAAACAGAACGTTGATTTTTTGAGCATTCTGGAGTCGATACCTACAGTATTCGGGAGCCGAAACCTGGCGATGGCGAACCGACACTTACTTTTTCGGAGCCGACTCCTCAACGAACTCGAAAATTTCTATTTTTGAAAAAATGACCTGGAGCCGACACCTGAAAAGTTGGAGCCGACTCCAACCTGACTGGAATGAAAATTTAAATTGCCGGATCAGCTCTAACGGTAATATTTTCTTTTTACCTAATTTCTAATGGATATATTTTATCTACAGGTACACTCCAACGGCTAGTTTCATCCCAAAAATGATTGAAGAAAATCTATAAAAAGGGGGAAAACACCCGTTTGGAAAGAGAAGATAGAAAAATAGAAAATAGTTCAAATCAAAAATCCGAGAAAGCCTGAGCCTGAATCTCAAGAGAAAAGCCTTCAAACTCAAATCCTTCCACTCCAAAAAGCTAAAGAGGAATCCAAGGTGCCTAAATCAAAAATCGGTGGATTTCCAAATTGAAGAAAAAGCTCCGTTTCTTTCATTTCCAATCTTCTCAACTGCAACGACTGTGAGGGATTAAAGCTGAGGCTTTATTCATCATTCCAAAGGAAGAAGAGGAAAAGAAGAAAAGAAGAAAAGCTCAAATTCAATCATCTCCAAACAGGCTTTTCTAAACTTGTTTACTTTATTTTGAATATTTGCTCAACTAAGGAGCTGTGAATCATTGTAAAACATTCTTATATTTGTTTGTGCTAGTTCTATCAAGGGGATTGAACTAGTGGAGGTTATTAACCTCGGGTCAAGCTAGATTAGCTTGAGTTTAGGGTTTTGTGCTGGTGAGCCCGGAAAACGGCTGGGTTCGTTGTGATCCGGAGGAAAACAACAAGTTGTGAGTTGTGCTCTTGTAAAACAACTCGGCTGTAATCTAGTTGATTATAGTGTAGACCCAAGTGAATCTTGGGAGTGGACGTAGGTGTTGGATACACCGAACCACTATAAAATCCTTGTGTTTGTCGTGCATTCATTATCTCTATCTTTATCTACTTGTTTGTGCTTTATATTTGCATTGCTATTAATTTCATTTGTCTTAGAGCAGATAATTTTTAAAAGAAGGTTAAATTTTTTAAAGAACCCAATTCACCCCCCTCTTGGGTTGCCATCTGGGCCAACAATTGGTATCAGAGCAAGTGCTCATTAGAATTTGATCACACGATCAAGAGCTAAAGATCCAAATGGCAGCTCATGTTGGATCATTTGCCGAAGGTCATTCTACGAATAGACCTCCCTTATTTAATGGTTCCAACTATTCATATTGGAAAGCAAGAATGAGGATATTCATTCAAGCTTCTGATTATGAATTATGGGGTGTTATAATTAATGGACCTAGTACTCCCACACACATTGTTGATGGCACTATTGTTCCGAAGCCCGAAAGGGATTGGAATGATAATGATAGGAAAATGGCACAGCTCAATGCTAAGGCCATGAATGTCTTATATTGTTCATTAGATGCTAATGAATTTAATCGCATTTCTACATGTAATTCCGCAAAAGAGATTTGGGATAGATTAGAGGTTACCCATGAGGGTACAAACCAAGTAAAAGAATCTAAAATAAACATTCTTGTTCATAAATATGAACTATTTAGTATGGAGCAAACTGA
Source organism: Calamus simplicifolius (assembly GCA_900491605.1). Classification (NCBI taxonomy): domain Eukaryota; kingdom Viridiplantae; phylum Streptophyta; class Magnoliopsida; order Arecales; family Arecaceae; genus Calamus; species Calamus simplicifolius. The sequence continues at coordinate 630,885 of UESW01001393.1, forward strand.
AACTATAGCTTGCATGTACACTAGATTTACCGATATTGTGAATGGTTTGAAAAGTCTTGGAAAAACCTATACTAATTCTGAACTTGTTCGCAAAATTCTTAGGTCACTTCCAAGGACTTGGGAAGCAAAGGTGACAGCAATCCAAGAAGCCAAGGACCTCAACACATTACCCCTGGAGGAGCTACTTGGATCCTTGATGACTCATGAGCTAACCATGAAACAACATCAAGAGGAGAAGTCAAGAAAAAGAAGACTATAGCTCTTAAGGCTGCAGAAAGTGAGGAAAGCTGCAGTGATGATGATGATGATGATGAGACAGCTCTTCTAGCAAGAAAATTCAAAAAATTCATGAGAAGAAAGAGACCCTTCCAAAAGAAGAAATCTGGATTTAAGATGGAAGAGAAAAAGAAAAGGAAAAGGACAAGGAAAGAGAAAGACCCCTTGATTTACTATGAGTGTAAGAAACCGGGGCACTTTAGATACGATTGTCCTCAACTGAAGAAGACTTTCAAGAAGAAGAAGGAAGCCTATGTTGCAACTTGGAGCGACAGCGATGAATCCTCTTCGAGGAAGAACAAAAAGAGGTTGCCAACATTTGCTTCATGGCAAACGAGGATGATGAGGTAAGTTCTGAAAACCCTTGTGATGATTTTGCTTTCGATGAATTATTTGAAGCTTTCAATGAACTAGTAGATGACTTTAAAATTTTGAAAAAGAAATACAAGTCTTTGAAAAATGATAGCTCAATTTTATCAAAGAAAAAGACAATCTTACTAATGAGATTAAAATACTAAAATCTGAAAATGATAATTTGACAAAAGAAAGAAATCAATTTCTAATGAAAATGATAAATTAAAGAAGGAAGTTGATAAATATAAAAGTGTTGTTGATAAATTTACTTATAGTTCTGAAAAACTTAATTTATTGTTAAGTAATCAAAGAGCCATATATGATAAAGCTGGTTTAGGATATAGACCTAACTTAAAACAAAAATTTGTAAAAATTTTTTAGAAAAGAACAAAATAGAGATAATGTTACATGTCATTATTGTAACAAGAAAGGTCATAAAACCTATGAATGTAATATGAGAAATAGTAACAAAAATTTAAGTAGTAAAGGCAAGAAAATTTGGGTTCCCAAAGGAACAATTTTTTATGCTACTAACCATGAAGGACCCAAGAAGGCTTGGGTACCTAAATATAAGACTTGATTATTTTTGCAGGAGTGTTTGCGGCCAAAAGATCAAAGCGAAAGTGGTATCTCGATAGTGGCTGCTCAAGACACATGACGGGTGACAAGGATCAATTCATCACCCTTGAGAGCAAAAGAGGAGGAGTAGTTACATTTGGTGACAATGGAAAAGGCCAGATCATGGGGTTTGGTAAAATTCAAATAACTCCCTCCACATATATTGAAAATGTCTTATATGTTAATGGTTTAAAACATAATCTAATAAGTATTAGTCAATTATGTGATAAAGGTTTTAAAGTATCATTTGAAGCATCAATCTGCACTGTTTCTAATCCCATTGATAATAGCATTATTTTTATTGGAAATAGAAATGGCAATATATACTTGATTGATTTAGACAATTTGTCTACTAGTAATCATTGCTTAGTTGCTAATAATNAATTTTAAGTGCCCTATCTGATAATCTTTATGATGTCTACCTTCCTACTAAAACTGCTAAGGAACTATGGGATGCTCTTGAGGCTGAATATGGGATGGTTGATGCTGGTCTAGATCGATTCACCATCTCAAAATTTTGAAAGTACATAATGGTAGATTCCAAACCCATTAGTATTCAAATTCATGAATTCCAAGATTTTCTTAGAAAGTCTGAGTTGACTGGCTGTAGTTTTTCTGAAAACTATAAGGTCCAAGCCTTAGTAGATGCCCTTCCATCTTGGTCATCCTTTACTCGAGAGCTAAGCCATAAGCAAGGTAGCTTGACCCTAACAGAAGTGATTAACTCTATTAGGATTGAAGAAGAACACCGGCTTAAGCTCAATCAAAATCAAAAGACCGACCTTGGACCTAAAATCAATCTGACCGAGTCAAATCCAACTCCAAATCAATTCAAACCTAAGGGAAAGAATTTTAAGAAGAGAAAATTTCAATCTAGATCCAACCAATCATACAAACCTCCTCAGAACCGATCAAATCAGAACCGACCGAATCAGAAGTCAAAGAATTATAAAGGCACATTCTGCTTTGTGTGCGGAAGGACAAATCATGTGGCGAAGGACTGCTACCACCGAAAGACTGAACCATTGAGGAAATCATCTAAACCACAAGTTAACGTGGTTGAGAGTGGTGCTGAGCCTTCTTTCAGGTCGGTAAATTCAAAATTCTTAATTAACTCAACCCAATCTTCTTGTGATTGGTGGCTTGATTCAGGAGCTAATGTTCATGTTTGTTTTGATCGCTCCTGGTTCTCCACCTTTCAGGAATCAAGTGGAGGAGGTGTGACACTTGGGAATAATTCTTCAGCACAAGTGCTTGGGAAAGGTCAAGTGGATCTAAAGATGACATCTGGAAAAATCCTGGTCCTTCATGAAGTGCTGTTAGTTCCTAGTGTTAGAAGAAATTTGATTAGTGGATCTCTCCTTATATCTAGAGGATATAAAATTGTTCTAGAGTCAAATAAAGTTGTAATTACTCGTAATAATGAGTTTGTTGGTAAAGGCTTTGTATGTGAAGGTCTTTTTAAATTAAATGTATCCTCTAAGTTATCTAATAAAAGTCCTCTTCTTTTTAATGTTGAATCTTCAAATGTTTGGCATAGTAGACTTGGTCATGTGAATTTTGATCGTATTCATTACATGACAAATCTTAATCTAATTCCTAAAGTTCATATTGATAGAAAGTTTAAATGTGAGATTTGTATTCAAGCCAAGATGCCAAGAAAACCTTTTAAATCAGTAAATAGGAGTTCAACACTTCTTGAATTAGTCCATAGCGATGTATGTGACTCTACCAAGTTTCCTACACGGGGAGGAAGTCGTTACTTTGTAACATTCATAGATGACTTCTCTCGATATTGTTACATATATTTGATAAAATCTAAGGATGAAGTATTAGATAAGTTTAAGATTTATAAGGTAGAAGCTGAAACCCAAACTGAGAAAAAGCTTAAGAAATTTAGGTCAGATCGCGGTGGTGAATATACCTCAAATGAAATGACTCTATTTTGTCAAGAATATGGGGTTATTCATGAAGTTACACACCATACTCTCCTCAGTCCAATGGTGTAGCTGAACGGAAAAATCGTACATTAATGGATATGGTTAACTCAATGTTAATAAGTTCAGGCGTACCTGAGAACTTGTGGGGGAAGCTCTTTTAGCTGCATGTTATATTTTAAATAGGATACCCTTTAAGGATAGTCCTAAAACACCTTTTGAGCTTTGGAAAGGTAGAACACCCAGGCTAGATTATCTTAAAGTGTGGGGATGCTTAGCTAAGGTAGGAATACCTGAACCCAAGAGAAGAAAAATAGGACCTAAAATGTAGATGCTATCTTTATAGGTTATTCCTTAGATAGCAGTACAAATAGGTTCCTAGTGATAAACTCTGATATAAGTGGCATCTCAAATAATACTCTTATCGAATCAAGAGATGCTACTTATTTTGAAAATGTTTTTCCTTTCAAGAACCAAGTACCAAATCAACTCTCTTCTAATCCTTTCTTGGTTCATGATTCTTTTAAAGCTGGGTCCTCTAATGAGTCAAAGAAAAGGAAAAGATCTAATCTGAAGGTGGACCTTCTGAACTTAGGAAAAGTTCAAGGATAAGGAAAGAAAAAGATCTTGGTGAAGGTTTCTTTACTTTCCTAGTCGAAGGCGAACCTTCTTCTTTTTCAGAGGCGATGTCTTCTCCTGATGCTCCTTTTTGGAAGGAAGCTATTCTTTCTGAATTTAATTCAATCTTACAAAATGAAACTTGGATCTTATCTGATTTACCCCCTGGAAGCAAACCTTTAGGGTGTAAGTGGGTATTTAAGAAGAAATTTAGACCTGATGGTTCAATAGAAAAGTATAAGGCTAGATTAGTAGCCAAAGGGTATAACCAAAAGAAAGGGTTAGATTTCTTTGATACCTATTCTCCTGTAGCTAGAATAACAACCCTTAGATCACTTCTTGCTATTGCTTCCATTCATAAGTTAATCATTCATCAAATGGATGTGAAGACTGCGTTCCTAAATGGAGATCTTGAGGAGGAGATCTATATGGAACAGCCTGAAGGTTTTGTTGTAAAGGGACAAGAAGACAAGGTTTGTAAACTTATCAAGTCCCTTTATGGTCTTAAACAGGCTCCTAAACAATGGCATGAGAAATTTGATCAAATTATTCTATCTTTTGGATTTCAAATCAATAATCATGATAAGTGTGTCTATTCTAAAATCATCGACAATGATTGTGTAATCCTTTGCTTATATGTAGATGATATTTTAATTTTTGGAACATCTCTTGAAATTATTTCAAGTGTTAAATCTTTCCTCTCTTCTAAGTTTGATATGAAAGATTTAGGTGAAGCGGATGTAATCCTAGGGATGAAGCTTATCAAGTCCCATGAAGGGATAGCTCTCTCTCTTTCTCATTCTATAGAAAAAATGATCAAGAAGTTTGGTTATTCCAATCTTAAATCAATATCTACTCCTTTTGATCCTAGCTTTCACCTAAAGAAAAATTTAGGTGACCCAATTAATCAATTAAAGTATTCTCAAATTATAGGATCTCTCTTGTATGTAGCAAACAGGACAAGACCTGATATTGCCTATGCTGTAGGAAGGCTTAGTAGATATAATCAAAATCCTGATCAATCTCATTGGGTAGCCTTAGAAAGAGTGTTCCGATATTTAAAGGGAACACTTAATCTCTCTTTGATGTTCACTGAATACCCTGAGGTGGTTGAGGGTTACAGTGATGCTAATTGGGTCACTGATTCTCATGATTTAAAATCAACCACCGGATATCTCTTTCTTCTTGGCGGTGCTGCTATTGCTTGGGGATCCACTAGGCAAACTATCATTTCTAGAAGCACCATGGAGGCCGAGTTGATAGCTCTGGATACCACCTGTAATGAGGCAGAGTGGATAAAAAATCTAATATCAGAGCTACCTTTGGTACCTAAGCCAGTTCCAGCTATATCAATCCATTGTGATAATAAGGCCGCAATTGAACTGACAAATCAAAAGAGTACCAATAAAAAGATGAATCGCCATATACGGCTTCGTCATAAGTCTATAAGACAACATAAGAAAAATGATGTTATCTCTTTGGAATTTGTCAAATCTGAGAAGAATTTGGCAGATCAATTAACCAAGGGATTATCTAGGAGTGGAGTCCTAGATTCATCGAGGGGGATGGGGCTTAAGCCCATTATTTGGTCACCAGCAGTGGATACCCAACCTCTGTGATTGGAGATCCCATGAATGAGGTTCAATGAGGTAGAAACGAAGCTGATTGAGTGATCGTGTTAGAGCACAAATTTTGAAAATTTTTTCAACCCATCCCTATGATGAGTGCTCTTATAAAGTGACAAAGTAAATTTGTGTAAGGTTGAGTAATTCTCTTAATGGATCCATCCGAGGTAGGTTATCTGCAGGGTATTAGTCACAAATACCCTTGGAGGATTCACCTATATGTGAATTGTCATATTAGGCCGTGACTAAAGGTTTGGGCTAACCTTAAGAAATTCTTATAAAAAAAATCAAGGTACTAAGCGCAAGGCCTTTAATATGCGCTGACCGCTTAAACCCAATCAATTCATGCTGTGTATGTGATTAGTAGAAGTCTGAGTCAAGGACCTAGTTCAAGGTCTAATCCACTATGGTTCCTTCAGATGTATACAATTAACACTAGGTAAGGTTCAAGTTCATATGACACCTCACCCATTGCGCAGTATAAATACCCTTTTTTGGTATATTAATTTTATTATTAATTTAATTTAATTTTATTTTATTTTTAAACTTTTGTGGGCGATTGTTGACTTTTGATGTTTGAAAATTATAAAAAAACAATAAAGGACCACGCGAGCAATTAATGCTCGCATGGGACGTTATCTGAACGCTCGCTGGCGAGCGTTCGCGGAATGCTCGGCGAGCATTCCGATTTATCCTCCATTCCGGGAGGAACAGTAACAAGGCCTAACGACCAAAAATATCTTATATATATATAAATATAAAAGATAGGTTACAGAAATAGAGAAGTAAGAAAATTCAAAGTCTACAAGCTCTATTCAATTGTTGAAGATTTTGTTGCTGCAAGTGCTTGGAGTTTGGAGTCTATCTCTTAGGAGTCTGTCTCAACAAGCTATAGTAGGTAAAAGGTTTATTTAACAATTTATTATTATTATTTTTATTTGGGCATCTGAAGTATTATTGGGTTTGCATCTCCACCCGATCGTGCTTGCGGTAGAGGATCGGATCGAGCCGGGTCGTTGTACCTTGGGGACAAATTGCCAACAACCCGCACGAGAGGGCAAAAACTTATCCTTAGGGCAGTGTCTAACATGCCTCGACCAGTTTGATTTTTTAACTTTAGTTTATATTTTGAATTTAAATTTTAGATTAATTTTTTAGCATTTTCTAGAAAAGAATTTTAGCAAAATAAAAAATAATTTTCTAACAGATGTAAAGAGAGAAAATCTTTTCCGCAATCCCATATATCTATCCAAAAACCATTATTGGTTTCTTTTATATCTTTATCGTGGGATGATATTAGAGAGAGAAAATCTCTTTGATAATCTCATATATTTCTTTATCAATAACATAATTTCCACATAGACCCTTCTTGTCGAACATGCCTACGATGTGTTTCCTAGCATATAGCACACTGCATAATTTTTAATTTAAAATAATTTTAAATTTATTTTAAATAATATATTACTTAAATAGAAATTAATCGAATTAATTTCTGTGTGTAAATTAATTTAGAATTCTTAATTCTAAATTAATAACTCAATCCAACATATCATAAAGTTCACATAATTTAATGGAGCCATACATAGGAACTATGGACATTATAATTTTAAGCTCTAATAATTTTGATATTTAATTAATACCTTAATTAAAATATTAAAATTATTAATTTTAAATTACTCCACTAAAAATTTGAAACTGCACTCTTAAAATTATAAAATTAATTATATTCAAAAGGATTTGAATTGTCCATTGGTATAGTCATTATATATAAATCAATCCTTTATAAACGATTCATAATTAAAGCTAGGTATTTTTTGTTAATCTCTTTAATTATATCTTTCTTCATAAGTACCATTGATTCTATAATAATAATATATTTATGATCTAATCATAAATTGAGCGCTCTTATTATTCAAGCCCATTATGGGAACTGTCCATTTGACTTTTTATGAAAGAATGAATTTCATCTTGCATATTAATATTCCTGGCTACTTATGTTATTATATTTTTAATATACCAAGAATTTGATAGTATTGCCAGTATGTCAAAAAAATATAATACAATAAATAGGAGTCTATTAATTATCCAGAATTAATCGATTCATATATAACCATATTGATTAATTTTGAATGCTCTATTTTAACAACGAAATTTATTAGAGATTCATAATTAATCGCAGTCTTATATAATCAAATTATATAAAGCGCTTTTATTCTGATAATCTCATTATCAACAATCTAGATAAGATCATTTTATTCAGAATATAATGAACTACGCTAGTACTTTTAAATTAAAAATCCCAACTTTAATTTATAATTATGGATAGATTTAGATTATTTTACTTTAAATATTATCCTCTGTATATAACACTTATATACAATATTTAAATTTACATTTAAATAATCTAGGAATTTTTGATATTTATAAAGCATCAAAATATGCATGCAAAATAATATTAAAAATTTTATTAAATTAATTAGCAAAATAATACAGCTCATTTTTTATGGGCATTGATGGGGCTAGTAAACCCCATGGGCAATGGTGACGCACTCAGGTCGGACTCCTAGTTAGCCATCCGGGTCAGCCTTTCTCGGCCAATATACCTCGGCCAGCTTCAGCCTCGGCCACCTCGGCCTCGGACATGAACAGTGCTCGACTTCTTTAGCCTCGGCCTCGGACATGAACAGTGCTCGGCCTCTTTAACCTCGGCCTTGGCCATGAACAGTGCTCGGCCCCCTCAGCCTCGGCCTCTGCCACCTCAGCCTCGGCCTCGGCCATGAACAGTGCTCGACCTCTTTTCCTTGGCCATGAACAGTGCCATGCATGTACTCTATAATCAATACTCCACAAGGGATAGAACCAGCTTCAACTCCAAATTTCATCTTCTGCCTCAGCGGCTACACTTTGAGGCCCACATGCCTGACTTTATTGCCCATCATTGTCCATACAGGACAGCGGAAGGGTGGCATGAGGGACACGTTTGGTAAACGCCGTAACGATCGGTCACGCCCTGCAATAGCCTGCAACAGTTGTCCAAGCCAAGCAGCATCTGCCAACCAGCTGCAGCCACCTACTCTGATGGGACACAGCCTGCAGCTCTGTTAAATCACATGGAGGCCAGCCCTACTATGCTGCTCCCATCATCAATGCTATGACAAGTGATCATGCCCCAAAATTAGTAGGCTCCAAGCCTTAATAAAATGGGTAAGAGGGACCCCCGACCAGATAACCACAACAACAACTCGAACAAGTACTACACTCCCAAACTCTCATTCTTGTTCACAGAGAGCATGGCTCTAAGCCTCTCTTTTCTTCTCTCTTTCGAGCTTTCTTAAGCTCACGACTGTTGCCCAGAGCATTGACATGAGCGCCGGAAGGTCTCCGTCGGAATCTCTGGTCCTCGAGAGTTGTTTGCAAGCTTCCAGGCACAAGAAGCTCGCCGATGGATCCCAGGTTCGCTGGAGGAGGCGATTGGATGCTCATGGATATTCGAGGATAGTGATTTGGTATCAACAGGCACATATCCCAATAATTTCATTGTCAGCATCTTTGCCTAAGGATTTAAAAGTTTCTTATTGCCTCAATCCCACAATTCAAAACTTTCCTTTTATAAAGATAAGCTAATGAGATTGTTGATTCTTTAATAAACTGGGCAGCTCTTTATAGAGAGTACTGGTGCTAGAGCATGGAGTTTCTCTCGTAACTGAACCGTTTGGCCATGGCAGACACTTGAGGTGTTCTCATTTTGAGGTGTTAGCCCTTTATTTCCAACCCCCCAAAAAAAAGGAAAAGAAAAACGAGGCCTAGGTTTTCATTTTGTTTCAGAAGGATGTTCTATTTTCTATGAACAAATCAGAAGAATTATATATGATATGTTCAAAATACTTTGTAAAATATTCTCTTCCTGTAGCGGCGGTAGGTGTAGCCAATCTTAACTATCTTTAGCCTCTAAAACTTTAGGCCATGAAAAATAAACTTCAGGAGCTAGTTTTCCTATCTAAATTAGTACATAAGTCCTCCAGTTATTTTTTTAATTAAAAAGAAGATGGATCTTCCTTCTCGAGAAAGTCTTGGTATACCGTTCTGGTGCAGCATGGTGTGCATCGGGCATGATGATTCATCCATGCAACTTCATGCCGTAGGACTCACCCGTGTATTCTGTATTACTGATGCGTGGGCCCATGTATAGCAGTGTACGAAGACTTTTTCCTTCCATCGCCTCTTCTGATTGGTCCACGTGGAGCCTACATGGATGATGTGCCGGGCGGTATGGCCCTGCTACGATGTAACGTTCTGAACGTGACGGCCATTTAAAGCGCTTCGCTTTTTTTTAAATTTAGCGTTCAGACGAAAATGCCCTTTCCCTCCATTCTATCACCATTTTACGTTGGATATCATATGTGCAAGAAAAACTCTTTCTTCTCCCTCGCTCTGGCTTTTGGCACGATCCTACGCCCTCGCTCTGGCTTTCGGCATGATCCTACACCCTCGCTCTGAGAGCCCGGTCGAAAGAAAATATTTTAGCTTCGAAGCTGGAATACCTGGCTACTGGAGTCTTTGTACAAAAACTTCTGGAGGAAATGTCGTCCGCAGCATGAAACATTCTTTCGTTATGAGGTTGTTGTGGTTTATGAGCTTGATGATAAGGGTTTTAAACTAGGGTGTCGTGGGTTTTCAACTAATGCTTTGTCTTAACGTTTTGAACTATGGTGTCGTTGTTTTAGAACTAGGGTGTCGTCAGTTTTCAACTAATGCTTTGTCTTAACATTTTGAACTATGGTGTCGTGGGTTTAGAACTAGGGTGTCGTGCGTTTTTCTGCAAGGGTGTCGTGGGTTTTGAACTAATGCTGTTTGTCTTAACGTTTTGAACTAGGGTGTCGTGGGTTTTGAACTAGGGTGTCGTAGGTTTTGAACTAATGATTTGTCTTAACGTTTTGAACTAGGGTGTCGTAGGTTTTGAACTAGGGTGTCCTGGGTTTTGAACTCGGGTGTCGTGGGTTTCAATATGATAAGAGTGAACGTCAGCAAACACCATAGGAGGAATTTGCCCCCCTCGTGAATAGAAACCATTAATGAAGAGAGTGTGGGGAAGCCAAATACTGCGACAACCTAGTACCAATGCTGCGATACACGTGCTTAAAACTGACCCACGATACCCCTATGAAATTCGGCGAAAAATCCTTCGCGACACCTCAGTTGAAACCTCACGACACCCTAGCTTTAAGGCAACGACACCCGTGCTTAAAACTGACCATGGAGAGAATCCCAGCGACACCCCTGCTCAAATTCGGCCAAAAATCCTTCGCGACACCCCAGTTGAAATCTCACGATACCCTAGCTTTAAGGCGATGACACCGTGCTTAAAACTAACCACGGAGAGAATTCCCGCGACACCCTAGTTCGAATTCGGCCGAAAATCCTTCGCGACACCCCAGTTGAAATCTCATGACATCCTAGCTCTAAGGCGACGACACCCGTGCTTCGGTGTTGTCGCGTGAGCACTGGGATGTTGAAGGATTTCGCATTTCGGGTGTCGCCGTGCTAGAGCTATGGAGTCGTTAGCCAAGAGCTGGGGTATCATTGTGCTAAAAGCTTCGGTGTCCTTTTGTGAGCACTGGGATGTCGTAGGATTTTACCTTTCGGGTGTCGCCTAGCTACATATAGGGAGTCGTTAGCCCGGAGTTGGGGTGCCGCTGTGTTAGAGCTATGGAGTCGTTAGCCAAGAGCTGGGGTGTCATCGCGCTAAAAGCTTCGGTGTCGTCGCATGAGCACTGGGATGTCGAAGGATTTCGCATTTCGGGTGTCGCCGCGATAGAGCTATGGAGTAGTTAGCCAAGAGCTGGGGTGTCGTCGCGCTAAAAGCTTCGGTGTCGTCGCATGAGCACTGGGATGTCAAAGGATTTTGCCTTTCGGGTGTCGCCGCGCTAGAGCTATGGAGTCATTAGCCAAGAGCTGGGATATCGTCGTGCTAAAAGCTTCGGTGTCATCGCGTGAGCACTGGGATGTCGAAGGATTTCGCATTTGGGTGTCACCATGCTAGAGCTATGGAGTCGTTAGCCAAGAGCTGGGGTGTCGTTGCTAAAAGCTTCGGTGTCATCACGTGCGTACTGGGATATTGAAGGATTTCGCCTTTCGGGTGTCGCCGCGCTAGAGCTAGGGAGTCGTTAGCCAAGAGCTGGGGTGTCGTCGCGCTAAAAGCTTCGGTGTCCTTTCATGATCACTGGGATGTCGTAGGATTTCGCCTTTCGGGTGTCGCCTAGCTACATGTAGGGAGTCGTTAGCCCGAAGTTGGGGTGCCGTCGCGCTAAAAGCTTTGGTGTCCTTTCGTGATTACTGGGATGTCGTAGGATTTTGCCTTTCCGATGTCGCCGTGCAACATGTAGGGAGTCGTTAGCCCGGAGCTGGGGTGTCGTCGCGATAATAGCACTTCATTTGACTGAAATAGACACCCTAGTTTGAAAGCACTTCATTTGCGACCAAGTCACCATAGTTAGAAAGTTACGACACCCGTGTTTTATATATGTGTAAGTTGACTCAATACATAAGCATCAAATTCGTCCATTAAAGCTTGGGAAGGCGGTACAATTCTTTCCTTGTCCTCTCCGGTATTAATTGACTGCAAACAAGTCTGCCTGTTGCTGAAGCAGCTGTTTCCTTGACCATATTTTTCCTTGATCTTTTTAACTTCTTCTCGACTCCACTCTTTAATCTGTTCTCTCTTGGGCGACCTTTCGTCCTAATTTGTTCAGGATCTTAAATTACAAGCTCTGTACCTGGTTTAGCTGCGCAGTTGGCATCCACGGCAATTTTGAATATAGGTGTTAGACCATCTATCACTACATTAAATGCATCTTCAGACATGGAGGCTATCTCTGCGAGCTTCATCATCCGATGACTTAGCAAACTATATCTACAATCATTAACATCATGTTAACGAAAACATATTTTATGACATTTCAATTAAAAAATTGCCACTGCGTACCATGATTTTTGTGTGCTTTTATCGTAACCTTCAGTATTGAAGTCAAATTCATCGAATTGGTATTTCATGTTCTTGCACCATCTCTTCAAGAAGTATTTATCTCGTAAACGAAATACATCACTTTGATGAAGAACCAACAAGGCATGCCTACACAGATACCCCTTGAACTGAAAGGATCGGCACTGGCATTGGACATCCTCAATATTTCTATCGTATGACACGATGTTGAGAAATTATTGAAACATAATTGCCCCAACTCTATTGATTTTGATGATTTCCAAAAGCCATGAGTATTTTAAAGGAAACAATGAGTTTATTTATCAAAAACCTTGAGCTTATTCAAAATGAAAGCAATGGACTCTAAATGTTTAAATTCACTGAGCTTTGAATCAATTTGAAAAAGAAGTTTCAAACTCTATATTGAAGATTTCAAAAAGGAATTTTTACACATTATATTTCAATCAATGAATTCTTGAAACATGTCTTGAATTCATGCTTAATGTCATATTTAATGTATTCAAGTCAAATTTATATTTAAATTTATTTGGGACAAGTTTTAAAGTCTATCAGAACATTTTTCTGATTTTTGTATCGCTCCCGAGCCGACTCAAGGGTTTCCGAGTCGACTCCCCAAATATCTGTTTTTCAATGTTGTCCTGAGTCGACACTTGAGTTTTCAAGAGTCGACCCCTGAACCTTGCGAGCCGACTCATGGACTGTGCGAGCCGACTCGACTCAGACGGCAGAAAGGCTCATTTTTGAGCACTTCTCGAGTCGACTCCCCGCATATCTCGAGTCGACCCCTGAAAGTTAGGTGTTTCTGGAATCGACTGTCGAGCCGACTCCCACAAAGCTCGAGTCGACTCCCGAAATCTGGGCGTGATTTTTCACGATGACACATCAGCTCCAACGGTAAGATTTTTGAATAACGGCTATTTTTCTTGTTCTAACGGATATTTTTGCAGAATCTATAAATAGAGGAGCTCTTTTCAAATCAAAGAAAAATCAAAAAGAGAGAAAAGAATATCTTTCAAAAAGAGGGAAAAACAGAGCTTTATTGGAAAAATCTTTAGTTCAAAATAGAGTGATTCAAAAGGAGTGAAATCAAAGAGGAAGTTTCGTCTGCTCCAGATCATCAATCCACAAGAGTCAAAAGAAAATCCAAAAGCTTTTCAAAGATCAAATCGAAGGATTTTAACATTCAACAAAAGGAGAAAAAGCTTCATCTCAACTCCAAAGTTTTCAAACGGTCAAGAATCTTGCTGAGGCCTGATTCAACACTTCAAGAGGAGTTAAAGAGGAGAAGGAAGAAAGCCAAAGCCACAACCATCTGCAATCTTATCAGGCTTTTCTAACCCTTTTATACTTTATTTGTATATTTGCTCAAGGGGAGCATTTTTTAAACTCTTATTTTATTGTTTGCTGATTCAATCAGTGGATTGAATCAGTGGAGGTTATTATACCTCGTTGCAAGCCGGAGTGCTTGTGTTGGGTTAGTTGTGAGCCCGTGAAAAACAACGTGTAGGGTTTTGTGCTGGTAAGCCCGTAAAACCAGCTGGGTTCGTTGTGATCCCGAAAACAACAAGTTTGAGTTGTGAGCTTGGAAAACAACTCGGCTGTAATCAAGAGATTATAGTGTGGACCCAAGTGAATCTTGGGAGTGGACGTAGGTGTTGGATACACCGAACCACTATAAAATTATTTGTGTTTGCCGTGTTTTCTCTATCTCTATCTCTCTTATTATTGCTTGTGTTTGTTTTGCATCTCACTTGCACATTTTGCTAACTAATCAACTAAAGTTAAAAAGTTTAAATTTTTAAGAACCCAATTCCCCCCCCCCCTCTTGGGTTGCCATCTGGGCCAACAATTGGTATCAGAGCAAGTGCTCATTTAGATTTTGATCTCACGATCAAGAGCTAAAGATCCAAATGGCACACAAAGTTGGATCATTTGCTGAAGGTCATTCTACGAATAGACCTCCTTTTTAATGGTTCAAACTATTCATATTGGAAAGCTAGAATGAGGATATTCATTCAAGCTTCTGACTATGAACTATGGGGTGTTATAATTAATGGACCTAGTACACCCACACACTTATTGATGGCACTATTGTTCCTAAGCCCGAAAGGGATTGGAATGATAATGATAGGAAGAATGGCACAATTAAATGCTAAAGCCATTAAATTTTATATTGTTCCTTAGATCAAATGAATTCAACCGAATCTCACATGTAATTCCGCAAAAGAAATTTGGGATAGGTTGGAGGTTACCATGAAGGAACAAACCAAGTAAAAGAATCAAAAATAAATATTTTGGTTCATAAATATGAATTGTTTACATGGAACAAACTGAAACCATCACATGCATGTTCACTAGATTTACTGATATTGTGAATGGTTTAAAAAGTCTTGGTAAGAATTTATACTAATGCTGACTTGTTCGCAAAATTCTTAGGTCACTACCAAGATCGTGGGAAGCAAAAGTGACAGCAATCCAAGAAGCAAAGGACCTCAACACTACCTTAGAGGAGCTTCTAGGATCACTATGACCCATGAGTTGACAATGAAGCAGCATGTTGAGGAGGAAACAAAAAGAAGAAAACATTGCCCTCAAAGCTGCAAAATGGAAGAGAGCAGCAGTATGATGAGATGATGAGAAACTGCTCTCTTGGCCAAAAAATTCAAAAGTTTATGAGAAAAAGGCCCTTCCACAAAAAGAAATTTGGAGCAAAATTGAAGGAGAAAAGGATAAGAAAAAGGACAAGGAGAAAGAAAAAGAGAAAGAGCCCTTAGTATGCTATGAGTGTAAAAACCAGGGCACTTTAGATATGATGTCCTTTGAAAAAGGCCTACAAGAAAAAGAAGAAAGCATATGGCAACATGGTCTGATGAATCTTCCTCGTCGAAGAAGAAGAACAAAAGGAAGTTGCCAATATTGCTTCATGGCCAACGACGACGACAACGACAATGAGGTAAGTTCGAAAACTCAAATGATGAATTTATTTGATGAAATGTTTGAGGCTTTAATGAACTTATGATTGATTTAAATTTTGAAAAAGAAAGTATAAGTTTTTGAAAAATGAAATATTAGCTTAGCTAAAAGTAAAAATGAATTAGCTTTAGAAGTTAAGAACTTAACTAATGAAAAAGAAGAACTTAAAAGAAAGAGATAATTTAATCAAGAAATAGATTTGAAATCTGAAACTAAAAACTCAACAAAAGATTTAAAAGATCAATTAGAAATTAGCTTTAGAAAAAGAACAGCAAGTTAAAGAAATGATTCTTAAAGAAAGAAGTTAAAAATATAAAGACATTGTTGAGAAATTCACTTAAGTTCAACTAAACTAAACATTTTAGATAGTCAAAAAGCTGTTTTGACAAAGCTGGTTTAGGTATAACACTTAGGAAACAAAAATCTTTAAAGAATATTTTTGTAAAAGCCAACCAAAGTAATATAACTTGTTTTAAATGTAATGAAAAAGGTCATAAATCTTTGAATGCAAAACTTAAATAATAACAACAAGTTAAATATTAAAGAAAGAAAATATGGGTTCCGAAAGGAACAATTTTTATTGCTACTAACCATGAAGGACCCAAGAAAGCTTGGGTACCTAAACATAAAGTTTGATTATTGCAGGAATGTCTTGTAGCCAAAAGATCAAAGAAAAAGTGGTATCTTGATAGTGGCTGCTCAAGACATATGACGGGTGACAAAGATGAATTCATCACCCTAGAAGAAAAGAAAGGTGGAGTTGTGACATTTGGCGATAACGGTAAAGGTCAAATTTGGGCCTTGGTAAAGTTCGCATAACTCCATCTATATTTATTGATAATGTACTTTATGTTGATGGTTTAAAGCATAATTTAATTAGTATAAGTCAATTATGTGATAAAACTTTAATGTTTCATTTAAATCTTCTATATGCACAGTACTAATTCCATTGATGATAGCATTGTTTTTACTGGTTATAGAATGGCAATGTATACTTAGTTGACTTAGAAATTATCTAAAGTATCATTGCTTAATTGCTGATAATGCTAACATAAATGAGATTGGTTGGTTGTGGCATCGTAGATTAGGTCATGCAAGCACACACCTTATTTCAAAACTAATTAAATGGATTTAGTTAAAGGTTTACCTAAAATAGATTTTGAAAATAACAAAATATGTGATGCATGTCAATTTGGAAAACAAACTAGAAGTTCTTTAAATCTAAAAACATTGTTTCAACTTCTAGGCCATTAGAGCTACTTCACATGGACCTTTTGGACCAACTAGAACCACAAGTCTAGGAGGAAAGAAATATGGTCTTAGTGATTGTAGATGATTACTCTAGATCACTTGGGTAATGTTTTTAGCTCACAAAGATGAGACTTTCTCGATATTCCTGAAATTCTTCAAGAAAGTCACAAATGAGAAAAACACTACCATAGTGTCTCTAAGAAGTGATCATGGAACTGAATTTGAAAATCACTTATTTGAAAGTTTTTGCTGAAAATGGAATTAATCATAATTTTTCAGCCCCTAGGACCCACAACAAAATGGTGTAGTTGAAAGAAAAAATAGAACCTTAGAAGACATGGCCCGTACCATGCTATGTGAAAGCAACTTACCAAAGTATTTTTATTAACACAGCATGTTACATCTTAAATAGAGCATTAATAAGACCAATATTAAAGAAAACACCTTATGAATTATGGAATGAAAGAAAACCAAATATAAAATACTTTCATGCATTTGGATGTAAATGTTTCATTCATAATAATGGTAAAAACAACTTAGGAAAATTTGATGCTAAATCTGATGAAGGAATTTTTCTAGGTTATTCAACAACTAGTAAGGCATATAGAATCTTTAACAAGAAAACCTTAATAGTTGAAGAATCCATTCATGTAGTTTTTGATGAATCTTTAGCATCTGGATCTGAAAAGATTGATGATGAGGAAGATACAAACATAATTGAAAAAGATCTTGAAAAACTTAATATTGAAGTATCTTCTGATCATGAACAAGAAGCTAAAGATGATGATTCACATAAGGCGATGATGTTAATAATGATCATAATGATATAGATCTTCCAAGAGATTGGAGATATGCTTATAGTCATCCCAAGGAATTGATTATAGGTGATCCATCTCAAGGAATAAGAACTAGATCATCTATGAGAAATATTAGTAATCATCTTGCATTTGTTCTCAAATTGAACCTAAAACTATTGAAGAAGCTGAAAAGATAATAATTGGATGTTAGCTATGCAAGAAGAACTAAATCAATTCACTAGAAATAATGTTTGGACATTAGTGGAAAGACCTAAAAATCATTCAGTATAGGATCAAAATGGGTTTTTAGAAATAAACTAGATGAAAATGGCATAGTAATTAGAAACAAAGCTAGATTAGTTGCAAAAGGATATAATCAAGAAGAAGGTATTGATTTTGATGAAACCTTTGCACCTGTAGCTAGATTAGAAGCCATTAGGCTATTACTTGCATTTGCATGTCACATGAACTTTAACTTATTTCAAATGGATGTTAAAAGCGCATTTTTAAATGGATTTATAAATGAAGAAGTTTATGTAGAACAACCACCAGGTTTTGAAGATCATGAATTTCAAATCACGTTTTTAAATTGCACAAAGCTTTATATGGTTTGAAACAAGCACCTAGAGCTTGGTATGATAGGTTAAGTAAATTTTAATAGAAAATGATTTTACAAGAGGAAATGTTGATAAAACATTGTTTTTGAAAAGAAAAATAAAGATTTACTTGTAGTACAAATATACGTGATGACATTATTTTTGGTGCTACTAACAATTCTCTTTGTCAAGAATTTGCAAAGTTAATGCAGGGAGAATTCGAGATGAGCATGATGGGAGAACTCAACTTCTTCCTTGGACTCCAAATCAAACAAAGCAAAGAGGGAATCTTTATCAACCAAACCAAAGTACACAAGAGAACTACTCAAAAAGTTTGGTATGGAAACAATGAAACCCCTCGGAACACCAATGAGTCCTTCATGCAAGCTGGACAAAGATGAAGAAGGTAAGAAGGTTGATCAAAAGTATTATCGAGGTATAATCGGATCCCTTCTTTATTTAACAGCAAGTAGACCAGATATAATGTTTTCAGTATGTTTATGTGCTAGATTTCAATCTGAACCTAAAGAATCACATTTAATAGCTGTTAAAAGAATTTTAAGATACTTAAATGGAACAAAAAATGTAGGTTTATGGTATTCTAGAGACTCAACATTAAACCTAATTGCATATTCTGATTCTGATTATGCTGGATGTAAATTAGATAGAAAAAGCACAAGTGGTGCATGCCAATTTCTTAGGAAGTAACTTAATCACATGGTTTAGCAAAAAGCAAAATTCAGTTGCATTATCAACTACTGAAGCTGAATATGTAGCAGCTGGAAGTTGCTGTGCGCAAATCCTATGGATTAAGCGACAACTTGAAGACTATGGTATCACACTTGATAAGACACCCATAAGATGTGATAATACTAGTGCAATCAATCTAACTAAAAATCCAATTCAACACTCAAGAACAAAACACATAGAAATTAGATATCATTTTATAAGAGAACATGTAGCTAATAATGAAATTTGTCTTGATTATGTAAACACTGAAGAACAACTAGCTGACATCTTTACAAAACCTTTAAGTGAAGAAAGATTTTGTTATCTTAGAGGAGAGTTAGGAATTTGTAATCCTTTTGGATAATTTTGAAACCTCTAAGGAAATATATCTAGAGTTCTTTCAATTTCTCAAAATCTTAAGGAAATTTTATCTAGAACTCATATCAATTTGATCTATCAAAATCCATGATTTTTAATCATACTCAAAGATCAAATCCGGGTTCATTTCAGACACTCTGAAAAATTTTGATTTTTTACTCTGAAATGGTTTCGGAGCCGACTCGAGAGTATCGGAGTCGACTCGAGTTTCTGCTGAAACTCAGGAGTCGACCCCTTCTCTGAGCGAGTCGACTCGAGATCGGTGCTCTGTGACTTACCCGAGCCGACTCTACTTTGCGCGAGTCGACTCGACGTGGTCCCAAATCGCTTTATTAGGGCACGAGCCGACCCATCGATCGATTCTAATCATTCCAAATCATTCTCAAAACCCTCCAAAACCCTTCAAACCTTCCAAAATCTTCCAAAATCCTTAAACAATCATTCCACCTTGATTCAATGGCCCCCAAAACCCGTGGTGCTAGTAGTAGCCGTGCCGGGATGAAAAGGAAGAAGACCGTGCGTCGACCCGTTCGCGAGCCGACTCCGGACTCTTCGCCTGCTTCCTCTTCGGACGATTCCTGCTCCTACTGCCACTACTCCTCAGGTAGATCACCTTGCGAGTAGAGTCATTACTACAGGAAGGAAGTTTGACTTTGATTTGTTTGAGAGAGAGGGATTGCTTGTAGGGTCACAGTTGAAGGAAATGGGATTTGAAAAGATATGCTCCTTAGACTGTCCTACATACCCAGCTTAGTTAAAGAGTTTTATAGAAATTTGACTAGAGGGGACAATGGTTTGTCAGCACTGTTAGAGGAGTTGGTTTGAATGTCACTGCCATCATTCTCTCTAATTATTGGACTTACCCCTATCAGGACCTTCCACTTTTGACCCAGAGGATAGGTCACCTGCCCTCACAAGATTATTGAATAGAAATTTTGAGGGATTTGAAGAAGTTTTGCCAATCAGCTGCCACTGGACTTAAGATTGCTTCACAACATCTGCAGCAGGATTCTTTTCCCTAAGACAGGCCGTTTTGACTACTTGTCTGAGAGGGATATCTTTGTTATGGATGCTGTAGTTTCAGGCAAGCCAATCAACTTACCCATATGATATTATGGTATATAGCTGATTGTGGGAGTAAGAGGAAATCCTGTCTTCCCTATGGCATGATCTTGACACAATTATTCAGAAGCCAAGGATTGAATTAGTGATAGTGAGCCCAGGAGAAATTTGAGACATACTGACTACTATTCATTGGCCACTATTCACCGCATGGGCTTCAAGAAAGTTAATGGTAGTTGGATAAGAAAAGGTCAAGAAGATGTTAGAGCTGAGGAGGACAGAGTTGAAGACATTGGAGCTGAGGTCGAGGTTGGACCTTCTGTTGCTGGACCGTCTGAGGCAGGACCTAGCATGCATTATTCTCCTCCACCTCAGGCTTCATCTTCTTCTGTGAGATTTTCAGATGAGCAGTTATGTCAACTTAGAGCTATGTTTGCAGAATTTGATAATCAAAGGAAAGATGAAATTGGTCAATTGAGAGAAGATATTAGAGAATTAAAGGAAGACATCATTTCAAGACTTGACTTATTTTCATTTTCTGTTGGTACCCATGTGGATTCACTCAATGCTGAGCTTAAGAAGATATTTGAAAGACTTCAAGGGATAGCTGATGGATCCAATGTGTATCTTGATAGAACCAATCAGTTAAGAAGAGATATTGATGCAGCAGTTGATCAGATTCAAGTAACTATGAATGACTTTAACAAATCACAAAAGGATGATATCATGATTGACACTTAAAAGTATAATTTTCAAGCGTGTCAAATGATTTTGATACTTATCATATTTTGTATTTCTAGATTTCCTTACTAGATTGTATCTAGGAAGTTTTGCTTTAATATGACTGTATTTGAACTTTGATGAATTTAAATTGCGTTACATTTTGATGTAATTTGATGTACTTTTGAAGTAATGAGAAAAGTTATGTTCATTTCAATTATGAGTACCTTTGAATATCCTTGAATGCTTATGTTTAATTTGATATAATTTTGAATATCTCAATACTCAATTGATAACTTAGATGCTGAATGAATTCGAATGAATTTAATCAAGTTGATGCTCTGATGCATCTCAACCTTTTTGTTGATTACAAAAAAGGGGGAGAGATTTATGATTTAATCGTATATGCATCATCATATTAAGGGAAGAGATTTGTTTAAACCTTATATGCTTTTAATTGCCCTAATTAAATAAGGGGGAGAGAATTAAATAAGAAAAAGGTTTATTTGCTTAAGTTTTTGAATTTAAAATTTTGAATGAATTATAAAATTGAGGTTCATAGGGGGAGCTACCTCATTGAGGGGGAGCCTTTCCATGAACACAAAAGTTGATTTTGGTATCATAAATTTTTCAATTTTATAATGCATATACTCAATGTTTTTGTCATCATCAAAAAGGGGGAGATTGTTGAGAAATTATTGAAACATAATTGCCCCAACTTATTGATTTTGATGATTTCCAAAAGCCATGAATATTTTAAAGGAAACAATGAGTTTATTTATCAAAACCTTGAGCTTATTCAAATGAAAGAATGGACTCTAAATGTTAATTTAATGAGTTTTGAATCAATTTGAAAAAGAAGTTTCAAACTCTATATTGAAGATTTCAAAAAGGAATTTTTACACTTATATTTCAATCAATGAATTCTTGAAAATGTCTTGAATTCATGCTTAATGTCATATTAATGTATTCAAGTCACATTTATATTTAAATTTATTTGGGGAGTTTTAAAGTCTATCAGAACATTTTTCTGATTTTTGTATCGCTCCCGAGCCGACTCAAGGGTTTCCGAGTCGACTCCCCCTATTTTTCAATGTTGTCCTGAGTCGACACTTGAGTTTTCAAGAGTCGACCCCTGAACCTTCGCGAGCCGACTCATGGACTGTGCGAGCCGACTCGACTCAGACGGCAGAAAGGCTCATTTTTGAGCACTTCTCGAGTCGACTCCCGCATATCTCGAGTCGACCCCTGAAAGTTAGGTGTTTCTGGAATCGACTGTCGAGCCGACTCCCACAAAGCTCGAGTCGACTCCCGAAATCTGGCGCGATTTTTCACGATGACACATCAGCTCCAACGGTAAGATTTTGAATAACGGCTATTTTCTGTGTTTCTAACGGATATATTTTTGCAGAATCTATAAATAGAGGAGCTCTTTTCAAATCAAGAGAAAATCAAAAAGAGAGAAAAGAATATCTTTCAAAAAGAGGGAAAAACAGAGCTTTATTGGAAAAATCTTTAGTTCAAATAGAGTGATTCAAAAGGAGTGAAATCAAAGAGGAAGTTTCGTCTGCTCCAGATCATCAATCCACAAGAGTCAAAAGAAAATCCAAAAGCTTTTCAAAGATCAAATCGAAGGATTTTCAACATTCAACAAAAGGAGAAAAAGCTTCATCTCAACTCCAAAGTTTTCAAATGTCAAGAATCTTGCTGAGGCCTGATTCAATACTTCAAGAGGAGTTAAAGAGGAGAAGGAAGAAAGCCAAAGCCACAACCATCTGCAATCTTATCAGGCTTTTCTAACCCTTTTATACTTTATTTGTATATTTGCTCAAGGGGAGCATTTTTTAAACTCTTTATTTTATTGTTTGCTGATTCAATCAGTGGATTGAATCAGTGGAGGTTATTATACCTCGTTGCAAGCCGGAGTGCTTGTGTTGGGTTAGTTGTGAGCCCGTGAAAAACAACGTGTAGGGTTTTGTGCTGGTAAGCCCGTAAAACCGGCTGGGTTCGTTGTGATCCCGGAAAAACAACAAGTTTGAGTTGTGAGCTTGGAAAACAACTCGGCTGTAATCGAAGAGATTATAGTGTGGACCCAAGTGAATCTTGGGAGTGGACGTAGGTGTTGGTTGCACCGAACCACTATAAAATTATCTTGTGTTTGCCGTGCTATATTTTCTCTTCTCTATCTCTCTTATTAATTGCTTGTGTATTGATTAAAGTTAGCCTCTCACTTGCACATCTTGCTAACTAATCAACTAAAGTTAAAAAGACTTAAATTTTTAAGAACCCAATTCACCCCCTCCCTCTTGGGTTGCCATCTGGGCCAACACACGATATAATCTTTGATCATCTCCTTGCCGATTCCATCGACTTCAATCCTTTTGTACGACTTTACAGAATATACATAACAGTTGCCAGCTTCCTTGATCAATTTAGTATTTGATGCAGCCATTTCAAGGATCTCATTCTGAATTTTTTGAAAATGCGCCTTGTATACCTTCCTGCAGCTTGTCTCTCAAAAGGTGATGATGTCTTTAGGAAAGCCGTCGTTTGCAACGTCCTATTATCTTCCTCATTTTCGGCCTCGTATCTTTTTTCCAAGGCATCTTCGTACTTACCTATGAACTCCATTAGTGTAGTCTTCGAATTTATAAACCCATCGAAGAAGTGATTAATGCCCTCGCTCCTTTGTGAAGATGACATCCCTGTTCAAAATTTTGTCAACAAAAAAAAGCGTTTAACGCGAACATGAACCAAATGACATACAAACCTGCGAAGAATGTATCCTTTAGGTAAACTGGGACCCATTTATCCCGACATTCGTAAAGGACATTGAACCAATCTATAGACTTGCATTCTTTATATTTCTCCATAACATGTGCCCACCTTTCCTCGAATGACTGTATGGTCAATGAATCATATTGCCTCATCGAAATCAACCATAAACTTGGGATTTGCCGTGCAAATGTGGCCAATCTTTTAGGTATCTTCTTCAATATATGCCAAAGACAAAATCGATGTCGTGTGTTAGGAAAAACTTCTTTGACAGCAGCCTCGATTGCCTTATCTTGGTCAGTTATTATGGCAATAGGTGCTTGACCACCATTTGCATCCAGCCATGTCTAAAAAACCCATTTATATGTCTCAGTGCTCTCATCAGACAACAATGCGCATCCAAGCAAGGTTGACTGTCCATGATGGTTGACCCCGACAAATGGACAAAAAGGCATTTGATATCTGTTTGTCAAGTAGTTGAGTCAAAGCTTAGAACATCACCGAAGTATGTGCATGCCAATCTTGACCTTGGATGAATCCAGAAGACAGACCTCAGATGACCATTATCATTGAGGTCTAAGGTATAGAAGAAATTTGATTTCTGAGTTGCATTTCGGTGAAATGAATTACCATCAACTGAGCATCTCCTTCTTTCAGCTTAGACTGACGTTCGCGACAAATGAAGTTACGAGCATCCTTCTCGGTGAAATCCAATTGTCTTCTGCCCCCTTTTCTCCTTGCTATGGCAGAGTATATCTGAGTCGTCGGAACATTCACGGCATGTAAATTGCTGATCTCTGCCTTCTCTGGTGTGCTGATCCTCCTATGCGACCGTAGATAACCAGTTGATGTTATGGACATCCCATGGTTATGTTCTAGAGAAACCTCATCCAATATCCACTTACCACTTGTAGCATTCAGTCTTGCTTTTATGGATGCCATACAATCAACTTTCCCAGTATCCCTATGATTCATACTCTTCTCTGATTTTCTAGATTTTCCTTGCCTCCAACACGCCAGGTGCTTGAAGCAAAGTTGTTTTTTGTTGTTGGCCCTGCTACACACTGTTGTGATTCCAAAACCAACTCGTTTCGCGTATCCATTGTAGAACGTATATACATCATCTGCTGAATTGAATTCCATTCCAGTTTGAGGAACTATATATCATCCACTGCATTTGGAGCGACGGGTGAAGGTGCACGGCCGGGAGTGTTATTCCGATCTTTAATTTCAGCATCGTCTGTGGAAATATAGGCACAGTCATGAACAATGATATCCATAGATTTAGTTGTCAATATATCCTGACAAAAGATTAGGACACGAAGGTTAAAACAATACGACACCGATAATCTGAATTTAGAAGTCACGACATCCCAGTTTACAAAAAATGACACCAGAGCTGTAAAATTACGACACCAATTAATAATACATTGACGAAGGGCCTAACGACACCATCCCCGACTCATGCTGTACCGACACCGCAGTTCTTATCTGACGACACCTTAGCTTTAAGGCGACGACACCCATGCATTGACTTTAAGGCGGGTTGGTCGTCGCCTTAAAGAAATAAGCACGGGTATCGTAGCATTGGTGCTATGGTGTCGTGATATTTCAACTGGGTGTCATGAAGGATTTTTGGCCGAAATCCAATCCACCTAGGGTGTCATGGGGATTCTCTAGGTGGTCAGTTATAAGCACGGGTGTTATCAACTTAAAGCTAGGGTGTCGTGAGATTTTAACTGGGGTGTCGCGAATGATTTTCGGCCGAATTCAAACTAGGGTGTCGAGGGGATTCTCTCCATGGTCAGTTTTAAGCACGGGTGTCATTGCCTGAAAGCTAGGGTGTCGTGAGATTTCAACTGGGGTGTCGCAAAGCATTTTCGGCCGAATTCCACCAGGGGTGTCGCTGGGATTCTCTCCGTGGCTAGTTTTAAGCACGGGTGTCGTCGCCTTAAAGCTAGGGTGTCGTGAGATTTCAACTGGGGTGTCGCGAATGATTTTCGGTCGAAATCCAATCCACCTGGGGTGTCGCGGGGATTCTCTAGGTGGTCAGTTATAAGCACGGGTGTCGTCGCCTTAAAGCTAGGGTGTCGTGAGATTTCAACTGGGGTGTCACGAATGACTTTCAGCCAAATTCCACCATGGGGTGTCGCGGGGATTCTCTCCGTGGTCAGTTTTAAGCACGGGTGTCGTCGCCTTAAAGCTAGGGTGTCGTGAGATTTCAACTGGGGTGTCGCGAATAATTTTCGGCCGAATTCCACTAGGGGGTGTCGCGGGGATTCTCTCTATGGTCAGTTTTAAGCACGGGTGTCGTTTGCTGAAAGCTAGGGTATCGTGAGATTTCAACTGGGGTGTCGTGAAGGATTTTCGGCCGAATTCAACCAAGGGTGTCCTTGGGATTCTCTCCGTAACCAGTTTTAAGTACGGGTGTCGTCGCCTTAAAGCTACGGTGTCGTGAGGTTTCTACTGGGGTATCACGAAGGATTTTTGGCCGAAATCCAATCCACCTGGGGCGTCGCGGGGATTCTCTAGGTGGTCAGTTATAAGCACGGGTGTCGTCGCCTTAGAGCTAGGGTGTTGTGAGATTTCAACTCAGGTGTCGCGAAGGATTTCGGCCGAATTCGAACTAGGGTCTCGCGGGGATTCTCTCCGTGGTCAGTTTTAAGCATGGGTATCGAAGCATTGGTACTAGGGTGTGGCAGTATTTGGCTTCCCTACACTCTCTTCAATCTTCATTAATGGTTTCTGTTCACGAGGGAGGTGAATTTCTCCTGGGTGTTTGCTTCCATTCGCTCTTATCTTGTTGAAACCCATGGCACCCTAGTTCAAAACCCATTCGTTTTCTTTGACCACCCACTGAGATGGTGGCACGTCGCAAGTTTCCACGATAGGGGCACCGTAGCTGATAGCTTGGGCAATCGAAACACCCGCCAGGAGTACCTTAAATATGGATGGGGGAATGCGATCATTAATCACCTTTTCAGCTGATCTTCCAAAATTTTTGAATACTGAGATGGCTTCTAGAGGCGAGGGGCGATCGACTGGCACCCATAGGAGCCTCCGCACAACGGTAACCATCGATGCGGAGGTCACAGGGCGGCCGAGCAATACCTGGCCGTTTCAACGAGAGAGATCAAGGTCCTGCATCGGGCCAACAGCCAGCTAGAGGGGCAAGTAGCGTCCCTCCAGTGCCAGATCACCGAGTTAGCCCTGCAGTGTGGGGGGAGCTCGGCAGCACCTGGAGAAAATGACAAGCCCCAATGAGGGCTCCTATACTTTTTTCTTTTCTTTTCTTCTTGTCTTTATTTGTGTGATGAATAAAAAGAAATTTTAGTAAATTTTATGTTTGCTGCCAGACCGAAGGATAAGGGAGCTTGAATGTCGTAACTGTTTTCCGACCGATTTCATCCTGGGATGTGCTAAAGTTTTCTCCTAAGCTTGAACGGGTGTCTTAGGTTTGTAACTTGGGTGTCGCGGGCCTTCTCTCCATGGTCAGTTATAAGCACAAGTGTCGTAGAATTGGTGCTAGGGTGTCGTCAGGTTTCAACTGGGGTGTCGCGAACGATGACATCACCGACTCAGGCTGTTAACGACACCCTAGTTCTCATCTGACGACACCCTAGCTTTAAGGTGACGACACCGATGACTGACTATTAAAGCGGGGTGTCGCGGGGATTGTTCTCCATATGGGGTGTCGTAGCGTTTACACTTGGGTGTCTTAATGTTTCACCTGTCAGTTATAAGCACAACACACCCTTTAGCATTTAAAGACACCCCATAGAAACGCTAGGACACCCCGGAAAGCAACATACGAAGAATGCGAAGGTTATAAGCATGGGTGTCGTAGCGTTAACGCTAGGGTGTCATAACGTTTCAACTGCGGTGTCACCAATGATTTTAGATCGAATTTCTCCTTGGGTGTCGTAAGGTTTTAAGCATGGGTGTCGTAGCGTTGTCGCTAGGGTATCGTGATGTTTGAACTGCGGTGTCGCGAAGGATTTTCGGCCGAGCATGACGACACTAGAGCTATATGGACAGGAAATAACAGGGAATATAGGCCGAAACACTTGGACGACACCCCAGTTCATGAGGTATAACATCCTAGTTAAAAGAGTATGACATTCGTGCTTACAAAACAGTAAACTCTAAACAGTTATGACTGCCAGAATGTTATAACTGTTTTGTTCTAAAGAAGTTACCCACGCATGGTTTGGTCATGCATTAACTACCTCTAACGAGAAAAAACAGTTGGTGTAATAAAGGAGCTTTACAAAGAAGTGGGAAGAAGGACTTTTTACTTCGTGCTGCGGATGATATTTCCTTCAGAAGTTTTTGTACAAAGACTCTAGTAGCCAGGTATTCCAGCCTCGAAGCTGAAATATTTTCTTTCGACCGGACTCTCAGAGCGAGGGTGTAGGATCATGCCGAAAGCCAGAGCGAGGGGGAAGAAAGAGTTTTTCTTGCACAGATGATATCCAACATAAAATAACGATAGAATGGAGGGAAAGGACATTTTCGTCTGAACGCTAAATTTAAAAAAAGCGAAGCGCTTCACATTCAGAACGTTACATCGTAGCAGGACCATACCGCCCGGCACATCATCCACGTAGGCTCCACGTGGACCAATCAGAAGAGGCGATGCAGCTCACGTAGGCCTTGCTGCACCGGGGGGGTGTACAAAGACTTTTCCTCCTTTCATCTCATGGTATGAGACGAGCAGCTCTAATAATGGGCTGGCATGTAATGATTGGGGCAGCCCATTGTCCACTAACCCAACCAACCATTTCGGCCGGAAAAGCTTAAGATTCCTAGAATGCTTTTAATTTGGATCAAGCTTTTGCTAATAACCTGAGCACGTACATAGTAATATGGCGTTTGCCAATACATTTACATGTATGTATAGAAACACATGGAACATACTATGAAAAATAATATTTAGTTTATGTTTAAGCACTAAAATTGGAATTAACTATACGTTTAACTATACATGTAGATTCATTGGGTTGTAAACATGATCCGAGTAGAAACTATTTTGCCATGAAATCCAGTTCTACCAAGTTTGATACATGGACTGACTTAGTGCAAAGCATTGTCACATTGATGAAGCCTGAGAAATTAAACATCTAGCACAAACCAGCCAACCTGATCATGGTCAGTCCCAATATTGAAAGTGAGCAACTACTATGAACAATCATCTCAATATCCAAAAGAACAAGATTTTTATTTTTTTTTCAAGGGGAAAAAAAAAACTTGGAAGTTAACTTTAACTCACCTAGCTAGTTGTGCTGGATGTTGAAATGCTTGTGATAATAATTTCTAGCTCTCCATCATTATGTTAGGAGTTGCAAATGGGTTGAGCTAACCCATGACATAACTTCATATCGTGACTGATGTTGACCTTGCACGATTTGTTTTTTCAAGACCTATGGACCAACTTGGGGTCTACACTTAGATTCAATTTAAAAACTATATTTGGAATTGCATTTTTAAATCTTTTTTAAAGCGCTCAATTCAGCCTAACTTAACGCAATTAGCTAATAAGTTGTGTTTGTGTTTAAAATTAAAACCCAAAATTGAAAATGGGTCAAGTTGGATTCAAGCATAATCTTATTTGATCTAACCCATTTGCGCGCGTGCACACGCGCGCGCGCGCGCACACACACACACACATATATATATATATATATATATATATATATTATATGTATATATGTATATGTATGTATATGTATATATATATATGTATATGTATATATGTATATAGTATGTATATGATTCTATATATATATATATATATATATATCATATATATATATATGTATACATATTATATATACATATATATATATATACATATATATATATACATATCTGCATATATATATATACATATCTATATATGTATACATATATATATATACATATCTATATATGTATACATATATATATACATATCTATATATGTATACATATATATATACATATCTATATATGTACATATATATATATACATATCTATATATACATATATATATACATATCTATATATGTATACTATATATGTATACATCTATATATATACATATCACTATATATGTATACTATATATATATATATATATATATATATATATATATATATATATATGTATACATATATATATATATATGTATATATGTATGTATTGCTTTATTTTGAGTACAATTTGGAGGAGAATCATGTGCTTCATACAAATGGGGGTAGCAAGGTTATCTAGATGCATTATGAATTTATTTTCTATCTTAGCACTTTACCTCCAATTCATTCTTATAATTCCACTTAATACCAAATAATTTTTACTTGGAATTTAATTAATCATTGAACAATGATGCTAAGAGCATTGCATGTGTAGAATCCTAATAATATATAAAAGTGATTATGTTTCTCAACTTCTTTTTTTTGTTTCTTGAGGAAGCATATTTCTCAACTTTTCAATTTCTATCGTAACACTAAATCTCGCATGACGGTTTAAACCATGCTATGCTTCTTTCTTAAAAAGCAAAATATTTTCATGGTGTTGTAATCTATAGAGGAGTCCAAAGGAAAACAACTCCTTTGGCTGTGATTTTCATGATTCTATGCATGATAAAGTCTTATTTCCAAAAAAATAAAAATAAAACTAAACCATAAACAATTTTATAAAGAAGACATATTAACACTTCTTCTATGCTAAACTTATTTTCAAATTTAATATCCTATATAAAATCTTTAATAGTAGTTACATATGCTTGGAGTACATTATAACTAGTTTGACAAATATCGCATCTTTAATATTGAAGGAGGCTTTCAATGTCTCTAAAGAAAGCTGATTATCTTATTAGAGTTGAAGTTTAGTTACAATGAACTAATACTTCCTCATGTAATAGAAATTTTCCAACTTTTCTTTGTTACATTGGGATCATTTTTCAAATTAGCTACTGGCAACTTATTAGTGACACAAAAGGTTCCTCATTATGATCCGATCAATAGTAAGATTTATTGCTACAAAAAAACTGGAATGGTCTTAATTAATTATATTCACTTATATATAGGACTATAGATTGATTATATAAAGGATGAAAAACTGGTATAGAGTACTAGATGTAGATTTCAAAATTGAAGACCAAGTCCTTAATGGATTGAATAGAAAATATTTAAAATCTAGGCCACGCAGCTGAATCCAATAAGCTTTCTAAATTTGATGAGCTCCTCGTAACACGAAAGTCCATGAAATCCATCGAGCATGCCATACTTTTCACATATTGAGGGTATTTTAAGTTTTTCCCTCCTTGTTGCCTCCACCATCCTTTCTCTATTGTCACCTTCAACCTTCTCTCAAGACATGTGCTCTTTTAATCCCTTCTCACTGAGCCCACCGATGATATCAATGGCATTGCTCCTAACCCTTGACTAAAAAGCTTGCTATGACTTTTGACCTTCTCTGCTTCCTCCTCTTAAGTGCCTGTATTAACCACCTTAAGAGAGACTTTTGTCTACAATTGGCAACCTTATGATCTTTTAACTACATGTCTTCAATATTTTGTCCTTTAATAGGAGTAAGAGGATTTTTTATTGTCAACTGCAAGTTCCTTCATGGAGGGAAGCAAGAAAATAAGATCACAAAGAGAGAGAGAGAGAGAGAGAGAGAGAGAGAGATGGAAAGATTTCTATGAGATTTTTTTTTTTTTTAATCAATTTTACCATATTCTCTTATCTTTAAAAAGCTAGAGTTGTGTTTTTGGATCTATGTCTGATGCCATTTTCAACAATCACTCATACTCTCAAGTGATGTATCTATACCATTGTGCTTAGAATACATCATCTCTCAGCCAATTCGACCTAACTGACATTTTAAATAGCTTGGTCCCATATTCTTATGGATTTGGTTGATACTAGATCAAAAAATTATAGCTTGATTTAAAATTGAGCTGGACTCTTTTAAAGCAATTTAAAGCAATTTGGCTTGATACTTGCAAACATACATATGTATATTAGGTATATAAAAGGTACCTACATAAACACACATACTAAATATATCAATGTGTTGCCTGCTTTAGGAGGATTTGATGAGCTAAACTTAATCTTTTCAAAGATAAAACTTAAAATTATCATAGATTGGAATGTGATTAGGTTGGTTTGCTATGCAACCATATCATTGATATTGTTGATACATAAAATTATTTTTGCACCAATGAATAAGATTCATTCTTACTTTGATGGTAGAGTACCTCCCCAATTATGTAACTGCCTCCGTGCAACCAAAAGAAAGAACATTAGCGAATTTAAAGTTTCCCTAAGGGAACTCTGATGCTCAAGTTAGCATAGTAGTCAAAGAAGAACCCTAGAGCCCTTGGAGGAGACACCTAAGGCTTAAGCAATGAGAGAAGAGAGAATTGGGTTAGCTTGTTGAACCTTGGCTATTAATGTAGAAGTTTGGAAGAGTTTCACTTGGAGCCAAACTCTTGTATTGGATAGCTCTTATTGAGTTACAATTCCAAATAAGGCCACATCTTGATAAAAATCTTTTGATTATTTTTTTTATAGATCAAGTGATAAGTCTATTTATTATCCCAATTTAACCATTAAAATAAATATTAATTTTTTAAATTTATTAAGAATTGATACTTTTTATGGATGTTTGCAGAAAATGAGCCTATAGATGGAAAGAGCTCAATTTTTGGAGTCCAATGATGCAGATGATACTCAAATCAGGACTCTGTTTGTTCGAAAGAAAGAAAGAGATGATTTCGTATGATTCTCGGTATAAACTAAGGTAGGTGATCTAAAACGAATGGCTGAGAAGTTTTCTCACGATATCTGAATGATCTTGAACCTGATTGACTCCAACTTTGACTAAAGGAAGCTCTAGACAAGCTCTATAAAAGGAGGATCTCAGGCAGTAGTCATGGAGGAGGAGTTATCTTAAAATTTTTTTTTATTATTATTTATTTAGATCATTGTATTTAGACCTAGGCAAAATAATGGAGGGGATGCTAGCAGCAGCAATGTGTGGCTAGATTCCTTTAACTTGGGATGATGGTGAAGCCTGTAACCAGGTTCTATCTTTCTTTTTGTTCTTAATTTCTATGTAATAAAAATCATGCTCTTCTTTCATATATCTTTTAAGTTATTTTTCTAATTGAGATTTTAATCTGGCATACACGACCTACACCCTCTATCGACGTACCATGATCTCGGTACATGCCTAAGAGAGGTAGTTGTAGTATAATAGATTAGACCTTTATCTTTGTAAATAATTAGATAGTTTATACTCTAAGCGGACGTATTGTAATCTCCTGATATGGCTCGTGCCTGACAAAAATAAATTATTCTAATTCTAAATTTGTAAAAATTATTGCTATTGCAACATAAATAAAAGAAGATAAAACCTGTGTGCATGGTAGATTTGGATTTCTGGGTTGCTTCTCCTGCTGTCTTAATTTAATTAA
Source organism: Calamus simplicifolius (assembly GCA_900491605.1). NCBI lineage: Eukaryota > Viridiplantae > Streptophyta > Magnoliopsida > Arecales > Arecaceae > Calamus > Calamus simplicifolius. Next base: position 664,061 of record UESW01001393.1, read on the forward strand.
TTAATTATTATCATTTAATAATCACTATTCTAAATATAATCATCTAAATAATTTTTTATTTCTTTTCATGAAATAATTATCATTGATCCTCGAGAATATGATCTCGATTCACCACTAACTATAGTAGTGAGTAGGTTTTATTTTTGACTACCAACGATAGCGATCAAATTTTGGCGCCATTATCAGGGATCAAGGCATGATTAGTTCATGAGAAAAAATAAAAAAAATCACTATGAATTTTCTCTTAATTTTATTTTTATTTTTATTTTTTTATTATTTCATTATTATTTGTGCTTCTATATAAAAAAGTATAAAAAAATTCTTTTGTATTGAATAGTTATCGCTCTCTTTAGCTTATTTTTTTTTGAGTTACCTTAATTATTAGATTTTTTATTTTTTTTAACATAAAAAAATTACTTTTCTTTTTATCATAAATTTACTTTTAACCTAATCAACTTTTTTCTTTTAATTAACTTCCCTTAAAGAACCTAGAAGGAAACCCTAAGACACTTTTCATAAAATATAATTAATTTAAAGAAACAAATAATAAACTTTAAAAACTTCCTAACTTGTTTAGACACTTTTTTTGACTTACATTGCATTTCTATAAAATACTTTAAGGGCATAACTCCTAAACAACATAAGGTAAAAATTTCATCACCTTTCTTAGCCCACAAACCACCACCCTGCATACTGTATAACCCTAAGCCATTAATTTAAAATTAATTAGATGGTAGATCCTAACGACTTTCAAGCTCACTAGGATAAGGAATCCTGAGAGTTGGACTAACTCAGTATTAAATGGTTCACTGGTGTCTAGGAAAGGGGTTCAAGGATGATGCAACCCTGAAGAAAAGTGGTTCTTTAATTGGTTTCATTGTTTAATCTGGCCAATTAATTTAGTGTTTAAGGAAAGCAACGGATGGACCCCCACTGACCTTATCTTTACCTGGCCAATTGCTAGTTGGTATCTGACTTTGAAGATTCAAAGGCAACCTTGGCAGTTGGAGCTGTTTAAATATAAGGTAAACCTAGGATAGAGAGTCCAGTGCTTGACGACTTATTTTTTTAATAGAAACTTTAACCTAATTAAAATACTTTTCTCTATCATCTCTAGATCTAGGATTCCTTAGGTTCTCATATTTAGACTTCTTTTCTTTATTTCTTCCCTCTTCTTCTTCTCTCTCTCTCTCTCTCTCTACATAATATTTAAAAAAACTCAAAATTGCAATTTGAAAAAGGAAGTTTGGTCGATTAGTAAGGATAGATCTAAACCCTACCCTTGACCAAGAAAAATTAACTATGAAAGAATTAGGACATCCCCTTAGCCTAAGAGAATACTGCTACCTAATTGGATCTGCCCAACCATCGTGCATTCAACTACCCCAAACAAATGCTGCCAATTTTGAGATTAAGCCTCAAATTATCAACATGCTCCCTAAATTCATAGGAATTAAGGATGCTTACATTTTTATTAGAGAATTTGAGAAAATATGTGATACTGTGAGAATGCATGAACTCTCTGAAGATGCTATGAAACTTAGGCTAATTAACTTTGCCCTTAAGGAAAATGCTAAAAAGTAGTTGTATAGTTTACCTACTCAATCAATCTCAACATGGGAGGGTTTTGTTAAAGCATTCTTAAGAAATTTTTTTTAACATTATAAAACAGTTAAGTTGAGAAACAAAATTATCTAATTTCATCAATTAGGAGGAGAGCCTTTCTGAAAGTATCTAGACCAATTTAAGAACATGTTAAGCCAATGTCCATACCATGGGATAGAGACTTGAATGTTATGCCAAACCTTCTATGAAGGTCTAAACCTAAACTCTATAACCATGCTTGAGTCGATGTGTTAGGGCAGCTTTATGCAGAAACCACCCAATGAAGCCTAGCAGTTTTTAGAGGATTTAGCGGAAAAGAGCCTAAAATGAGAGGGAACTAAGGAATCTGAATCCATACCATCAAGAGGTCGTATGCACCAATGCTCTCCATCTATAGCTGAAGAAGCTAAGATGACATCTCTGATTCGTAGGATAGAAGCCTTGAAACTCATGGGATAGGCCCCTATAAATTATGTAAACCAAGTGGCTACACCTATCTGCATTGTATGTAATGAGTTAGGACATATAGTAGAAGAGTGCCCCCACTTCATGATCCAAACTGAAAACAGTTATGCATAGATGAATGCAACCTATCAAAGAACAACCAACAATCCCTATGCACCAACCTACAACTCAGGATGGAGGAACCATCCAAACTTTGCCTAGTCACAAGGTTCTAGTGTAGATGGTCCCAATTTAAACCAGCCTAACCCAAGGCCTAATTATATAGAAAATAACCCATCAGTTAATGAGAATGAAAAGAAGTATAGTTCTCTAAACAAAGCCCTGAAAACCATAGTTAAATCCCAAGCTGACACCTATGCCATGATAAATAACACTAACGCCATCCTGAATAACTTTATGCAAAATATAGGGCAACATCTATTCGCCAATATCCAGGCCATAGCTCATTTGGAGATGCAGGTAGGTTAGTTAGCCACAACCATAAGTGAAAAGAATAGGATAAGCTACCGAGTCAGTCCGAAGCTAACCCTAGGACCTAAACATCCAAGGATCAAAACAAGGAGCCCAGATTAACCAACTAAGTGTCATTCATACATTAAGATCTGGGAAACAAATAGATAACCAGGTGAAAATATATGAAGAAGAAGAATTAGAAGTCCCACTACTTGAACAACTTATTGAGCTGGATCAGCCTGAAACACCTAAGACATCAGAATATGATGTAATACCCAACCCACCAGCTGAGCCCATGCCAGAACAAGATAAACCAAAAATTAGGATTGTAGCACCATTCCGAAATAAACTTAAGCCCAACCAAAATTCAGTCCAATTTGATTAGATTTTGGAGGTCTTTAAGCAAGTTAAAGTGAACATCCCCTTACTGGACATGATCCAATAAGTCTTAACCTATGCCAAATTTTTTAAGGATTTATGTACCAAAAAGAAGATCAATAATGTGCCCAAGAGAGCCTTTCTGGCAGATAGTGTGAGCTTTTACCATCAAACCATATGCCAGTGAAATACAAAGATCCAGGGTTACCCATTATTTCATGCATTATGGAAAACACCTTCATAAATAGGACTCTATTAGACTTAGGGGCGAGTGTTAATATATTACTATACTATGTATATAAGCAATTAGGGTTAGGAGAACTAAAGCCTATGGGAATGATCTTACAACTAGCAAATCAGTCTTTGAAAGTACCCAAGAGAATAGTAGAGGATGTGTTGATCAAAGTTGGTGACTTTATTTGCCAGTGGATTTTATGATTTTAGAAACTAAACCTGTGACAAACCTAAAGAGCCACATCCTAGTGATTTTAGGTAGACCATTTTTGGCCATAGCTAATGCCCTAATTAATTATCGAAATGGATTAATAAAATTTTTCTTTTGGAATAGGTTAATTGATCTTAATTTTTTTAATTTTACCAATACACATCAAATTAGTGACTCAAATTATGTTCAGAATATTGTTTATGATCCAATTGACCTTAATAATAAAGAGCTTGACCTAGAAATCTGCATGAACCAAGATGGGGAGCAAATTAATGAGGTTGCTACAATTGATGAAAAATTAAGATGAAAATCTGCAATTGAACCATTAGAGAAAGTATCTGAACCATTACCCAAACCATCAATAGAGAAAGCACCCAAATTAGAACTGAAACCACTTTCTAAGCACCTCAAATATGCATATCTAGGTCTATCAGAAATTCTATCTATAATTATTTCAGCCGACCTAGACTCTTCACAAGAAGGGAAACTACTGAATATTCTAAGAGAAAATAAAGAAGCATTAGGATGGGACATGGCTGATATAAAAGGGATTAGCCCCTCGATCGTTCAACATAAAATTCACTTAGGAAAAGAAGTCAAGCTTATAAGAGACCCAAAAGGAGACTTAACCCTTCCATGAAGAAAGTAGTAAGGAAAAGTGTAGGGAGAAATAATCTCCGAGGTATGCATATTTTAAAATTTGATAACAATTATCAATGCAGAATTTTAAAGATTAAATATTAATCTATCTAACATGCATCAAGATATATCTTTGCCTTATATATAGGATCGTTTGATCTAAAATATGCATAAATAAAATCATCAAGATCATATCTTGATCCTCAAGGTAAGAAGTCGTACTTCTTGCCTTGAATCATACCTTAAGATCTAGGGATCATATCACTTACCTTAAAGGCAGTTGGTAAATCCTTTTGTGCTCTGCAGCCGTTCAATCGTCCGGCCTCTAGTATCGTCCACGCGAAGCCCTGAATGATCGGATTCTCAGGAGTGCTAGCTCACAGAAAAACAGCTTCGCTGATCTTAAATCCTCCCACTTGAATCTTCCTCCAAGATCCACCAAACTTTTGCTAACACCAGAATCACCAGGATTTTCTATTCTAACTCTTTAGAATTTCAATCCATGACATATCATGTATTGTTGTTCTTATATGGTGAGGGATATCCTATTTATAGTCTCATTTTAGCCAGCCCATTGAATTCTAACATTTAGAATTCCGCTGTTCGGTAAAAAGCAAAGAGATGCCGAACCAAAGAGACGTGGCGTTTGGTTAATTTCGACGTTTGGTGAAAACCAAAGAGACGCAGCGTTTTGTTAATTCCAACATTCAGTGATAACTAAAGAGATGTGAATTCTAACACTTAAAATTCATCGCCTGGTTGATTCAAAGAGGCACATTTATTCCATATAAATTCTAACACTTTAGAATTCCAACGGAATCGTTTGGAGAAGATTAATGTTACATATTAAATTCTATATGTGAATTTAATCTCTCAGAATTTAGTTATCTCATCATGTGAGATACTTATGCGAGAGGTTTGGGTTCAGGTTTTGGTTTAAGCTGATTGAATTTATTGGACTGAACCTACAAGATCATGGTCTTAGCCCAAATCAAATTTGGCTAGTCCTGAATCTATTTAAATCCAAATCAAGTCTAATTTCAAATCAATATTTGAAATTGATTAGTCCTTCTAATAGACTTAAACCAAATTGAATCTTATTCACTTGTACTTAACCCAATTGAGATAATTCAATCAATCAAATTGATTAATTAAATCATATACGATTCTCAATCATTGATCAGCAAATAGATCATCCTAGGAACTTCTATGCATGTGACTCTCTAGGTTCGAACCTAAGTTGGTAGCATAGAAACAACTTTCTATACTAATCGATGTGCCCATCTAGCAATGGAACCCGAAGTCCAGATAGGTTGAAGAGTTGCCGAGCAAACTCCAAGAACCCTAAGAAACAGTTACCGTATAATTCATCCTTTTGACCATAATTTCTAAGGATGGCTTAAGAGCCTATTAACTCTAAACAACAAATCCCTAAATTGATTTCAATTTTAGTGATCATGTGACTTTCACATGAAGTGCCTTGGCCAAGGTCTTGTTAAATTAAAACACAAGCATTTCTCCTTTTAACGGGATAGGTCAAATTTTATCTTGATCCACAACTGACTACCACAAGTACTTGACTGCACCCAGTAACCTTTCGTAGCTGGATTAGAAATCCAGATGGTCCAGCACCTAAGTACAATGAGTTGCTTGCAAGTCACCGATTGTTATCTTCAGATCTGAAGGATACTTATACCTATATCTTCTCGGATTAACTCTTGACAGCAGAGTATCCAAAAATGAGTCACGTTCGATGAAATGTACTCCTACACTTTCACCTGTATATCATACCAGTGTCTCTACACTCCTTAGTTAAGAGGACAACCAAAAATATGATATACAACGTCCTATAATTGGTAGTACCATGACCCTTTCATAGTATATCATTTGGTTGCGAACTCTTTTGACGACCTTCATAGATAAATCCTTCTTTATCGTGAAGGAAGATCCAGAGGGCTTCATTACTATTAGGAGTTTTAAGAAGATGTTCTTGTAATGAATAAACTGCCAAATAACTTTTATTAATATATCGATTTTGCTGATGATGTGCCCTAGGCCATCAGGATATTTACTGTCATTTATGGTTTTATCTTTATTTAATAAACTATTTTATTTATTATGTTATTATTTATGCTCTTCTAATGTGATAAAAAGGTTTTCTTGAATAGTTTATTCTTCCTTATATCATTTAAGTATGTGACTTAAATAGTGAAACTATAAGGTGATAAGAATACTATTCTAAATTGTCCCTAATCATTCATTATATGGAATGATAATGAAGTAAGATTAGTATGTTGGTTGATTGATGATCATGTTTTACTGGTCATGGATATGAGATATCAAGTCAACACATAGATACATATAAAAGTACATTGTATTGGATCGACCCACCATGAGAGTATCATATGGATTCTATTATGAATACTTCTCTTCATGATGTTGTTATTTTAGTCCTTTGACCTGATGACACTATGGATCCCTATATAGTTAATTTATGTTTTGATATGGCTCTTCATCATCTTTAACCAGATGATCATAAGACTGTGATTGGATATGGAATAAACTACGTTGAGGGATATGAGTGTTTGTGAAGGAATTTGTCCCTCTCATTAATTTGAGAGAAATATTTTGGGCCCTCTTGAAGAGTGAGACTGAGATAAGTACATGGCCATGCCCAAATGAATTGATAGAAGTTATCAGTAACATTTGGTTTATTCAGTCAAACTCTGGAATCAAGAAAACTTGTGATTAAACATCTATGAGTGATGTGATCTATGCCTCATACTTAATCACTAAATATCGTGTGACAAAGGGACTAAATAATTGATATTTACTAGGTAAAGTCGGATCGATGATCTTCGCTCAATTTGGGTAGACATATTGTCTTGCTAGAGACCAATTATGTCTTGTGGGCCAAAAGGGTTTTAGTCCTACTGCCAACATTAAGTGAACCTACAGAGTCGCACACAAGGAATGACGCGTATGGGTTATGGGTTTAATTTATATAAACCCAGCAAAAATTATTTATATATTTATTATTCTTAAGTATTTAAGATTAATAAATATAATAAATAATAATCTTCACTATTGTATCTTTTAGGAATCCTAATCAGATTAGGAGTCCCATTAATGAGAAGATGTGTCTTTTAGGAATCCTAATAGTCCCATTAATGAGAAGATGTGTCTTTTAAGGAGTCCCATTAATGAGAAGATGTGTCTTTTAAGAATCCTAATTAGATTAGGAGTCCCATTAATGAGAATATGTGTCTTTTAGGAATCCTAATCAGATTAGGAGTCCCATTAATGAGAAGACGTGTCTTTTAGGAATCCTAAGAGTCCTATTAATGAGAATATTCTTTTCTTAGATTAGGATATTTTTCATTATAAATAGATGTTGTTGCTCTCATCCAAAATAGACGACGCTTGCCGTCAACATTGGATTTGCAGAGAAACTCTACGCACCAAAATATACAAGACCCTTTTAGTGAGATTATTCCTGAACTGATCTAGAAGAGTTCTAGAGAATGCTAGCACACCGAGTCCCATTGTGAAGTGGTTATTCGTGTGGATATCGTAGAGGGAGTTGTGGTTTCGCAGCGCCTAAAGATCTGTCTCATCAATATATATATATACTTACATAAGGTACGATTCTCGTTCCCTAATCAATTTAATTGAAACACATGGATCCTTATGGGGATTTAGGTTATTTTTTCGCTGCATATCTTTAGTATTGGACCCCTAAATTCCCAACAGTGGTATCAGAGCGGGTTTGTGGATTCAATTAAATTGATTTCATCTGATTATATGGATGTGTGATGCATATTGTTAAACGAGATTATTGTACATGAGATGTGAATGACTCAGTCAAGGTGGGGTTATCAATTAGATTGATAGTTGGGTTTTAACAAAGAAACCCTAATTTATGTGTATGACACGATCTTAAACCCTAATTTGATAGTATTGGAATTGTACAAGAAAATTTTTCTTGGACAGTTTTAAAGAATTTTCTCACTAGAGATTTGAAAAATTCATTTTTCTGTCCGGGGCGCTGCCCTTGAAACCCTGCAAGGGACGCTGTCAAATATGATTGATAGCGGGACCGCCGTTGCTTGTAGGGTGTCAAATATGATTTGATTAACACGAAAAATTTTATGTTACTTGTGTTTTATGTATTATGCATGGTGCATAGCATGGCCCTTTAGACTCATGTGATTGGCGAATTTATTATGGATGGCCCTTTAGACTCATGTGATTGGCAGGTTTATTATGGTTTTGTTGATTACATCGGCCTACGTGTCGATAATTTTATTGTAATTGTTTTATCATCCCGTGTGTCGTTATCTTGATGTAATCTATTTATTTCACTAGCATAGAATGTAGATTTTCTTTTAATATAAAATTTAGAGGCCATTCATGTCAATAAAAGGAGATCATTCAAAAGGAGATCATAGTGATGATGTTCCAAGCAAGAGATTCATGTCATCAAAGGAAGACCGAGCATATAGTTATGCTATGACATCGTAATAATGATTTACTTAGTTCATGGGCCATGCTATGACACATTTATGTATATATATATATATATATATATATATATATATGTATGAGATGCTATATAGATGATGTATGTGATGCGTGCACAGACCAAAGTCTGTCCCATAGAATAGACATCATATACTTAACAATAAAGTCCCTCTATTAATATTAAGTCATAAAAATGCCTCCCATAGTTTGACACCTATCAAGTCTTTGATAGTCTAAATGTAGGTTCTGCCAAAGCAGGGTGCATTAGACCATCTTAGTTAGGTAGGGTGGATAAAAGTGCTATCCTCACGTCAAAATTGTTAGACTTAAATAGGCTATCAAAATGGTTTTGGGCCTATGGCATTAATGGGATTAGTATGCCCGGACATGTGATGTCAATCCCATAGCAAGAGTTACATATGATGTAATTGGAAAGAAGTTTCCTATCTAAATAAATAGACTTTAAGTGTCATGCCAAAGCTGACTTAAAGTTTAGTAAATATGGATCTTAACTCACTAAGAAATATTGAAAGTTGAAAAGTTTCGAATTAACATTAGAGGGTTGTTAATTTGATAAAATAGTGAGAATAATTGAAATGGCTTAAATAAAGATATTAACTCTGTAACTCCTTGTATGTAGATCATGACATCAAACAACACATCTAATCTTACTTTGCGATCAGTTCTAGAAAAAGAAAAATTGAATGGCACAAACTTCCTTGACTGGCATCATAACTTAAGAATTATTCTTAAGCAAGAAAGGAAGTTGTATGTCATAAACACTCCAATCCCTAATGAACTTACTGCTGATGCTCCAAGAGATAATAGAAATGCTTACAATAAGCATAAAGATGACTCTTTGGATGTGACTTGCCTTATGTTTGCTAGCATGGACTTTGAGCATCAGAAGCAAATGGAGGACATGGAAGCGTACAATATGATTGTACACATCAAGGAAATATTCCAAGAGCAAGCAAGATAAGAGAGGTTTGCAGTCACTAAGGCATTGAATGGATGCAAAATGACTCCGGGTAGCTCTGTGAGTACTCATGTGCTCAAGATGAAGAGTTACATTGATAGACTTGAAAAACTTGGTGCTCCACTTAGCAGGGAGTTGGCTACAGATATGATCCTTGCCTCCTTATCTCCCAGCTATGACCAATTTGTGATGAATTACAATATGCACCAAATGGATAAGTCTATAATGGAGTTGCATGGGATGCTCAAGAATGCTGAACAAAACATTAAAGCGACTAATAATGTTTTGATGGTTCAAAGGGGAAAGGGCAAAAGAGAAGTGGCAAGGACAAAGGCAAAGGCAAAGCAAAAGATGAGACCAAAGCTAAAAGGCCTAAGCCCTAGCCCAAGCTGAAACGGCCCAAAGAAGGAGTTTGCTTTTTCTGCAATAAACCAGGTCATTAGAAAAGAAATTGCAAACTGTATTTGGAGGATCTAAAAAGAGGAAGGCTAATGAAGCCACAACCTCAGGTATTTATGTTATACAAGTCAATTTATCTACTTCTACATCATGGGTATTAGATACAAGATGTGGATCTCACATTTGTGTAAATGTGCAGGGTCTCAGACAAAGTAAAAAATTGGCTCAATGTAAATTGGACCTACGAGTTGCAAATGGAGCAAGAGTTGCTGCATTATCTATAGGATGTTATGAATTACCTTTACCTAGTGGACTGTTTTGACTTTAAGTAATTGTTACTATGTGCCTGCTATGAGCAGTAACATTATTTTAGTTTCGAGTTTAGACAAAGATGGTTTTAAATTTATTATTGAGAATAATTCTATGTCCATCTATCATAGAGACATTTATTATGGTTTTGCTCAATTATTAAATAGGCTCTATGTTCTAAACTTTGATGAAACAAATTACAAGTCTATTTATAACATTAATACTAAAAGGTTTAAATCTAATGATTTAAATCCTACCTATCTTTGGCATTGTCGCTTAGGCCATATAAATGAGAAGCGCATATCAAAGCTTCATCAAAATGGGCTTTTACATTCATTTGATTTTGAATAATATGAATCATGCGAATCTTGTTTGATGGGTAAGATGACTAAGGCTCCTTTCACAGGACAAGGTGAAAGAGCCACAGATTTATTGGCCCTTATACATACTGATGTATGTGGACCATTAAGTTCACCGGCTAGAGGAGGTTATTTGTATTTCATCACTTTTACTGATGATTTTAGCAGGTATGTAAACTTCACAAATCCATTTATGGATTAAAGCAAGCATCTTGGAGTTGGAATCTTCGTTTTGATGAAGCAATCAAAGAGTTTGATTTCATTAAGAATAAAGATGAACCTTGTGTATACAAGAAGGTTAGTGGGAGCGCAATAGTTTTCTTAGTACTCTATGTAGACGACATATTACTCATTGGAAACGATATTCCTACTTTGCAGAATGTCAAGACATGGTTAGGAAATTATTTCTCAATGAAGGACTTAGGTGAAGCTGCCTATATCTTAGGAATTAAGATCTATAGAGATAGATCTAGAAGAACCATTAGCCTAAGTTAGAGTACATACATTGACAAGGTGCTAAAAAGGTATAGCATGGAAAATTCCAAGAGAGATTCTTACCAATGTCACATAGAATTAAATTGAGTAAGACTCAATGTCTGTTTCAAAGGAAGAACAGGAACGCATGAGCAAAATTCCATATGCTTCAGATTTGGATCTATCATGTATGCCATGTTATGTACTCGACCAGATGCCGCTTATGCTTTAAGCATTACTACTAGGTACCAGTCAGACCAGGTGAAAGTCATTGGATCGCTGTCAAGAACATTCTAAAATACTTGAGAAGAACTAAAGATGTGTTCTTGACATATGGAGGACTGGAAGGTGAGCTTGTGGTAAATGGTTACATAGATGCTAGCTTCCAAACTGATTCAGATGATTTCCGATTATAGTCTGGTTATGTGTTTTGTTTGAATGGAGGTGCTGTCAGCTGGAAGAGTTCCAAACAAGACACCGTTGCTGATTCTACTACAGAGGCTGAATATATTGCAGCATCGGATGCAGCTAAGGAAGCGGTTTGGATTAAGAAGTTCATTGGTGGTTTAGGAGTTGTTCCTAGCATTGCAGATCTAGTGGACCTTTATTGTGACAATAATGGGGCCATTGCACAGGCTAAGGAACCTAGATCACACCAACGATCCAAATACATACTCAGGCGTTACCATCTCATTCGAGAGATCATCAATAGAGGAGATGTTAAGATATGCAGAGTACCTACAAATGACTACAACGCAGATCCATTAACTAAGCCTCTTCCTCAGTCTAAACATGATCGTCATAATAGTGCATTAGGCATTAGATTTTTATCTTGTTAGGCCTAGTGCAAGTGGGAGATTGCTGGTAATGTGCCCTAGGCCATTAGGATATTTGCTGTCATTTATGGTTTTATCTTTATTTAATAAACCATTTTATTTATCATGTTATTATTTATGCTCTTCTAATGTGATAAAAATGTTTCCTTGAATAGTTTATTCTTCCTTATATCATTTAAGTATGCGACTTAAATAGTGAAACTATAAGGTGATAAGAATACTATTCTAAATTATCCCTAATCATTCATTATATGGAACGATAATGAAGTAAGATTAGTATGTTGGTTGATTGATGATCATATTTTATTGGTCATAGATATGAGATATCAAGTCAACACATAGATACATGTAAAAGTACATTGTATTGGATCGACCCACCATGAGAGTATCATATGGATTCTGTTATGAATATTTCTCTTCATGATGTTGTTATTTTAGTCCTTTGACCTGATGACACTATGGATCCATACATAGTGAATTTCATGTTTTGATACGGCTCTTCATCATCTTTAACCAGATGATCATAAGACTGTGATTGGATATGGAATAAACTACGTTGAGGGATATGAGGGTTCGTGAAGGAATTTGTCCCTCTCATTAATTTGAGAGAGATATTTTGGGCCATCTTGAAGAGTGAGACTGAGATAAGTACATGGTCATGCCCAAATGAATTGATAGAAGTTATCAGTAACATTTAGTTTATTCAGTCAAACTCTGGAATCAAGAAAACTTGTGATTAAACAATCTATGAGTGATGTGATCTATGCCTCATACTTAATCACTAAATATCGTGTGACAAAGGAACTAGATAATTGACATTTACTAGGTAAAGTCGGATCGACGATCTTCACTCAATTTGGGTAGACATAATATCTTGCTAGAGACCAATTATGTCTTATGGGCCAAAAAGGGTTTTAGTCCTACTGCCAACATTGAGTGAACCTACAGAGTCGCACACAAGGAATGACGCGTATGGGTTATGGGTTTAATTTATATAAACCTAGCAAATATTTTTTATATATTTATTATTCTTAAGTATTTAAGATTAATAAATATAATAAATAATAATCTTCACTCTTGTGTCTTTTAGGAATCCTAATTAGATTAGGAGTCCCATTAATGAGAAGACGTGCCTTTTAGGAATCCTAATCAGATTTGGAGTCCCATTAATGAGAAGACGTGTCTTTTAAGGAGTTCCATTAATGAGAAGATGTGTCTTTTAAGAATCCTAATTAGATTAGGAGTCCCATTAATGAGAAGATGTGTCTTTTAAGAATCCTAATTAGATTAGGAGTCCCATTAATGAGAAGATGTGCCTTTTAGGAATCCTAATCAGATTAGGAGTCACATTAATGAGAAGATGTATCTTTTAGGAATCCTAAGAGTCATATTAATGAGAATATTCTTTTCTTGGAATAGGATATTTTTCATTATAAATAGACGTTGTTGCTCTCATCCAAAATAGATGACGCTTACCATCAACATTGGAATTGCAGAGAAACTCTACGCACCAAAATATACGAGAGCCTTTTAGTGAGATTATTCTTGAACTGATCTAGAAGAGTTCTAGAGAGTGCTAGCACACCGAGTCCCATTGTGAAGTGGTCATTCGTGTGGATACCGTAGAGGGAGTTGTGGTTTCGCAGCGCCTAAAGATCTGTCTCATCAAAATATATATATGTGTATATATATATATACACTCACATAAGGTACGATTCTCATTCCCTAATCAATTTAATTGAAACACATGGATTTTTATGGGGATTTAGATTATTTTTTGCTGCATATCTTTAGTATTAGACCCCTAAATTCCCAACAAATTATATATAATTTACATTAGCACAATCATCAAATGATTGGCTTTAGGATACAATTTCCAACAAACTCCCACTTAGCCTAAAGCCACTCATTACAGTATCTAATACCCATCTTCAATTTATAGTCTTCAAACTCCTTGATGCTGAGTGCTTTAGTAAATGGGTCACCTAGGTTTTCCTTTCCATCAATTTTCTGAAGATTTATGTCACCTCATTCTACAATCTCTTGAATGAGATGAAACCGACGCAGTATGTGCTTGGTGCGCTGATGTGCTCATGGTTCCTTTGCTTGAGCTATGGCACCAATGCTGTCACTGTACAACAGGACTGGTCCATCTATGAAAGGTGCCACTCCAAGCTCGAAGATAAACTTTTGCAGCCACACAGCTTCTTTCGCAGCATCTGATGCAGCGATGTACTCTGCCTCACACACTGAATCTGTCACTGTATGTTGCTTAGAACTTTTCCAGCAAACAGCTCCACCATTCAAGATAAACACGAAACCTGACACACTTTTGCTATCATCATGATCTGATTAGCAACTGGAATCAGTATATCCAATAAGTTTCAAATAAGACTCTCCATGGACTAACCCCTGGTCTTTAGTATTTCTCAAATACTTAAGGATTGTCTTAACAACTTGCCAGTATTTTTCTCCTGGATCAGATTGGTATCTACTCACTACTCCTAGTGAGTATGCCATATCTGGTCTTGTACATGTCATGGTGTACATAATCGATTCCACTGCCGAAGCATATGGAATTGACTCATACATTTTCTTTCATTAGGAGTTGTCGGACAATCCTTCTTAGAAAGATGAATTCCATGGCCTATTGGAAGATAGCCTTTCTTAGAATTCTTCATGCTAAACCTTTTTAGTACGGTGTCAATATACGTAGATTGAGATAAACCAAGCATTCTCTTAAATCTATCTCTATAGATCTTCATCCTAGGATGTATGATGCTTCTCCCAGATCTTTCATGGAGAATTGTGATGATAACCATGTCTTTATTCCTTGTAATGCAGGGACATCATTCCCGATTAAGAGAATATCATCCATATACAATACAAGAAATACAATAACGGAACCATTAGCCCATTTATAAATGCAAGGTTCTTCTTTATTCTTAATAAAGCCATAAGATTTGATCACATTATCAAATCGTATGTTCTAACTCCTAGATGCTTGCTTAAGTCCATAAATGGACTTCTGTAGCCTGCACACTTTAGACTCGTCTTCAGATATAAAACTTTCAGGTTGTATCATATACACCTGTTTATCTAAATTACTATTTAGAAAAGTGGTTTTAACATCCATCTGCCAAATCTCATAATCAAAGTGTGATGCTATAGCTAGCATAATCCGAATGGATTTCAGCATTGCCACTGGAGAAAATGTCTCGTCATAGTCAATACAATAATGTTGACGATACCCCTTGGCAACCAGATATGCTTTGTAGGTCTCTACCTTACTATCTGTGCCTCTTTTCCTCTTGAAAACCCACTTACACCCTATGGGTTTTATCCCTTCGGGTGGGTCAACTAATGTCCATACATTATTGTCCTTCATAGAATCAAGTTTGGATTTCATGGCATCAAGCCATTTATTAGAGTCAGTCCTTTGCATAGCATCCATATAGGTGATCGGATCCTCGTTGTTCTCATCAAGCTCAATAGGATCCTCGTTCTGGACTAAGAAACCTAAGTATCTGTTCGGTTGATGTGGTAATCTACCAGATCGCCTTAATGGTGCATCTAAAATGAGTTTTGAGTTTGATCTAATCAACTTAGATTCTAAGGGTTCACTGGTTTGTGTTATTCCTTCTACTTGATAAACTTCCTCAAGTTCAATATTAGAGCTATTTGTTCCTTCACTAAGGAACTCCTTTTCAAGAAAAACTGCTCTATTACTAATGAACAACTTTTGTTCTTCAGTATTGTAGAAGTAATATCATTTGGTTTCTTTTGGATAGCCAATAAAAAATATTTGTCAGATTTGGGTTCAAGTTTGTCTGATTTTACACGTTTCACATAAGCTGGACACCCCCAGACTCTCAGATAGGTGATAACTAGTTTATGTCCATACCACATCTTATGTGGAGTTTTAGAAACAGACTTACTTGGAACCTTATTGAGAATATGACAAGCTAATTCTAATGCATATCCCCAAAATGATATTGGCAAGCTTGCAAAACCCATCATGGACCGAACCATGTCTAACAGAGTTCGATTCCTTCTTTTCGACACACCGTTATACTGCAGTATTTCTGGAGGAGTCCATTGGGAGAGAATCTCATTCTCCCTTAGATATGTCACAAAGTCATTTGAAAGGTATTCACCTCCTCGATCTGATCGAAGGGTCTTAATACATTTTCTGTTTGTTTTTCTACTTCTTTATGATATAGTTTGAACATTTCAAATGATTCGGATTTATGTCTCATAAGATAGACATAACCGAACCTAGAAAGGTGTCTGTAAAAGTAATGAAGTAGTAATATCCATCTTTGGCACAAGTGCTCATTGGTCCACATACATCAGTATGTACTAGACCCAACAACTCTTTGGCTCTTTCACCTTTTTCAGTAAAAGATGACTTGGTCATTTTACCAAGATGGCAGGATTCACAGGTAGTTAATGATTCACAATCATCAACTCGAAGGATGCCCTCCTGAGTTAACCTGTTCAATCTGTTCTTGTTGATATGACCTAACCGATGGTGCCAAAGATAAATATCGGTGACATCATTTATTCTAGGACGCTTACTTGATTTGTACACTACATTCATAGGCTATGATAACATATAAATGCCATTAGATAAATGCCCAGTCATTACAGTGACTCCATTCATAATGATATTCAAAGTAACATCCTTTATTGAAATTTATAATAACTTTTGGTCAGAAGGCCTACAGAAATTACGTTCAACAAGGACGTTGGGCAAAAATGATAATCATTTAGTACAATGACATTTCTATTGAAAACTATTTCAAGAACTCCTAATACCAAAACTAGAACTAATCTTCCATTGCCGACATTAAGGAATCTTTCATTGTCCTCAAATCTTCTAGTGACCTGTAGTCCCTGCAATGAATTGCAAATGTTAAAAGGACTCTCGATATCCAATACCCAGGTCTGATTATCATATACAGAAAAATTACAAGGTGTTATCATATAAATACCTTGTTGAGCAATATCTTGCCCCTTTTTCTTCTTTGGCCTGTTTGGATCAAGTGTGGCAATGTAAAGAAGATAGTTCCTCTTCCAGTGCCCTTGCATCTTGCAATGAAAGCATTCAGCTTGACTTTTGTCAACTTTCTTCTTCTGTATCTGATCCTTTATAGATGTCCTAGCATGTTGCACCTTTTTCTTATTCTTTTTCTTCTTCCCTTTCCCAAAGGGTTGATGCCCTACCTTAGATCCTTCAACCACATTAACCAAACACTTAGAGAGCTGGTTGTCCTTCTCAAAGTTCTGTAACAACCCCAACAAACCGTGGTAGTTGACTGCAGGCTTTGTCATTCAAAAATGAGTAAGGAAAGGTCGGAAGGATGGAGGCAAGGAATTCAGGATTGCATCTTTTCCCAACTGCTCATGTAGGGGAAAGCCGAGCTTGCTTAGGAATTCTATCTTCTCGATCATGTACAATACATGATCAGTGACAGGAGATTCATCCTTCATTCGAACATTAAAAATAGCACAACTAGTTTTGTGCCTTTCAATATCGTCGGGTGTGCCGAAAGATTCATTCAATGCTTGAATGATTTCTTCCGGCTGAGCATTCTCGAACCGGCGACCGAATTCATCGTTCATTGCTGCTAGCATGATGTAACGCACGCTAGTCCTATCACTGAGCCACTTCTGATAAGTGTCTTTCTCAGAACTTTGGGTGTTTGCATCAGGTATCTTTGGTACAGGATTATTCAGAATATATAGAATCCTCTCATGCTCAAGGACGATCTTAAGTTTTCTAAACCAGCTATTGAAATTCAAACTATTCAACTTGTCACTATCCAATAGGGACCTTAATGATAAATTAGTGGCCATTTTCTGCATAAGAAAAAACTAAAGTTTAGTATATATAAATTGATTCAGTCTAAAGACTTAGACTTTAGTCTAAAGATTCTCCTACTATTTTGTTCAAATTGGCAGCCTCTACACCCCAATTCGAATAATTATTCTTAATTCTTTAGTGGGCATTAATATCTATATAGACTACATACAGGCCCAAGTGAAGCTTGGCCAACCCATATGCATCTAAGAGTAGGTTCAAAACCAATTGTTTTCCAAAATAATTCTTAGTGTTCAGTTTTGCCCCATGTTCCTCTTCAGCAGGCATGGAGTGCCTCCACTGAAAGTTCTGCTTAGGTCCAACCATTAAATGATATAATCAGTGTAACCTATCAATAGACAACCAAGCCCGAGTGAAGCTCGGCCCACCTAACTGTCTATTTAATAGTTACGCTGACTTATCATATAATGAATGATAATTCGATGGTTGATAAGCACCAGGCATGGAGTGCCTCCAATGATTATCAAGACATTGGACTCATTATCACCCACCTTAATGGGAGGCTATGATCTAGTTATCATATAACTATTTCATTTAAGGACCTAATAATTTTAGAGGATTTAATAATCTAAAGATAAATTGACTAATCAAGTTCTTCCACTGAATCTATGAAGTCAGTAGAATAAAACAAGATTAAGTTAGGTTAAGTGGCACCTAAATCAGTCAACTGATTTCCTTATAGGCATGGGTCAGCCCGAATCAGGTAAATGATCTAAATCATAAATGGTTCACTATATTGACTAGGTAAGTGAGATCGATGGAAGGGATATGCCATTAACTCGTTAAAGACGCATCAATACGAGTAGCTCCCAATTAAAAACTATTTGATCGTTGATCCTAGAGCAACTTGCCAACTCACCTTGACATCATATGGTTAACCAATTTTGATTTGACCATCTAAGAGATTCATGCTTAACCACGGAGCCTAATCTACTTCCATTTGGTTTAATCAAAGACATGGACATGATCAACTACAACTATTGTTTGATTTAGAGCATCCTTAACCTAATCTAATCAATTTAGATTTGATCAAATAATCTTATAGTCCATTTGAATTAAACCTTAGGGTCTAACCCTTTATGGACCTGATTTAGCTAACCCAAAAGATTAAATATATTTCATCTCATATTTTGAATCATGCATCAGTTGCATTATTTAACTACTCATAATTTCTATATTTAGATCGTATCTAAAAAAATTATGAATAAATATTTGACATTCAAATAAGACTCTCATAAATATTTATATGTTTCATAACATAGACATCATGCCATCATATCTCATATCTATGTTTTATACTAAATATGCAAATATCATGCTTTTATACAACATCATATGTATCAAATATAAAACATTTCTTGAGAGTGTGTGTAATCTGTGTTTGATGCCAAAGATAATATAAATTATCTTTTGACTAAACATCAAGAACCATAACGTTACGACAATATGTCATAGAATACCTCGTTGAATGATAGATTTTTAATCCATCTGTGACCGAATAGATATGTGATCCATTTTAGCTTTGATTACATAATTAATAGGAGCATTAATTTACATGTAATAAATTAAAACAATGACGAAACTATGCTCTGATACCATATGCTCTGATACCATTTGTAGGGAGAAATAATCTCCGAGGCATGCATATTTTAAAATTTGATAACAAGTATCAATACGGAATTTTAAAGATTAAATATTAATCTATCTAACATGCATCAAGATCATATCTTTGCCTTATATATAGGATCGTTTGATCTAAAATATGCATATAAATAAAAACATCAAGATCATATCTTGATCCTCAAGGTAAGAAGTCATACTTCTTGCCTTGAATCATGCCTTAAGATCTAGGGATCATATCACTTACCTTAAGGGTAGTTGGTAAATCCTTTTGTGCTCTGCAACCGTTCAATCGTCCGGCCTCTAGTATTGTCCATGCGAAGCCTTGAATGATCGGATTCCCGGGAGTGCTAGCTCATGGAAAAATAACTTTGCTGATCTTGAATCCTTCCACTTGAATCTTCCTCCAAGATCCACCAAACTTTTGCTAACACCAGAATCACAAGGATTTTCTATTCTAACAATTTAGAATTTCAATCCACGACATATCGTGTGTTGTTGTTCTTATATGGTGAGGGATGTCCTCTATTTATAGTCTCATTTTAGCCAGCCCATTGAATGCTAACATTTAGAATTCTTCCATTTAGTAAAAAACAAGGAGATGACGAACCAAAGAGACGCGGCGTTTGGTTAATTTCGACATTCGGTGAAAACCAAAGAGACACGGCATTTTGTTAATTCGACGTTCGGTGAGAACTAAAGAGATGTGAATTCTAACACTTAGAATTCCATCGCTTGGTTGATTCAAAGAGGCACATTTATTCCATATAAATTCTAACACTTTAAAATTCCAACGGAATCGTTTGGAGAAGATTAATGTTACATATTAAATTCTATATGTGAATTTAATCTCTTAGACTTTAGTTATCTCATCATGTGAAATACTTATGCGAGAGGTTTGGGTTCAGGTTTTGGTTTAAGCTGATCTAAATTTATTGGACTGAACCTACATAGATCATGGTCCTAGCCCAAATCAAATTTGGCTAGTCCTAATCTATTTAAATCCAAATCAAGTCTAATTTCAAATCAATATTTGAAATTGATTAGTCCTTCTAATAGATTTAAACCAAATCGAATCTTATTCACTTGTACTTAACCCAATTGAGATAATTCAATCAATCAAATTGATTAATTAAATCATATACGATTCTCAATCATTGATCAGCAAATAGATCATCCTAGGAACTTCTATGCGTGTGACTCTCTAGGTTCGAACCTAAGCCGGTAGCATAGAAATAACTTTCTATACTAATTGATGTGCCCATCTAGCAATGGAACCCGATATCCAGATAGGTCAAAGAGTTGCCGAGCAAACTCCAAGAACCCTAAGAAACAGTTACCGTATAATTCATCCTTTTGACCACAAATGCTAAGGATGGCTTAAGAGCCTGTCAACTCTAAACAGCAAATCCATAAAGTGATTTCAATTTTAGTGATCATGTGACTTTCACATGAAGTGCCTTGGCCAAGGTGTTGCTAAATTGAAACACAAGCATTTCTCCTTTTAATGGGATAGGTCAAATTTCATCTTGATCCATAATTGACTACCATAAGTACTTGACTGCACCCAGTAACCTTTCATAGCTGGATTAGAAATCTAGGTAGTCCGACACCTAAGTACAATGAGTTTCTTGCAAGTCACCGGTTGTGATCTTCAGGTCTGAAGGATACTTATACCTATATCTTCTCGGATTAACTCTTGATAGTAGAGTATCCGGAAATGAGTCACGTTCGGTGAAATGTACTCCTACACTTTCACCTTTATGTCATACCAGTGTCTCTACACTCCTTGATTAAGAGGACAACCAACAAATATGATATACAATGTCCTATAATTAATAGTACTATGGCCCTTTCATAGTATATCATTTGGTCGCGAACTCTTTTGAGGACCTTCATAGATAAATCCTCCTTTATCATGAAGGAAGATCCTGAGGGCTTCATTACTATTAGGAGTTTTAAGAAGATGTTCTTGTAATGAATAAACTGCCAAATAACTTTTATTAATATATCAATTTATATGTAATTTACATTAGTACAATCATCAAATGATTGGCTTTAGGATACAATTCCCAACAAAAAGATCATCAAAATTTTTTATTTTAGTAACAATGATAATCAAAGTAAGCCATGACGTCTGGTTGAAGACGTTAAACTTAGCGCTTTTTGGAAGGCAACTTAAATTTTTATTTTTTGATTTTATTTTAGTGATTCTTATTTTTAGAAATAATAGACTGCTCTACACGGTCACTCCTAATATTACACGAGGCATATCTTGTCTAAGTGGTATTTCTTCTTATTTTATTCTTCCTTACTCCATTGAAGACAATGGAAATTAAGTTGAGGGTAAGAAAAACCTTTTAAAAAAATTTTGAAAACATCTTGATAATTTTTGAAATTTTTTTTAAAAAATTTTAAATCATGTGTCACGAAAGAAATTCTTGAGCAAAATCGACTAGAAAAAGGTAACAAGATTAGAAAGTATTGGCTAATTACTGTAGCAAGCCAAGGAGTAGACTAACTGGTCAAACTTTTAGCAGTCTACTTAGGTCATCTAAAGGCTATTAGCACTTTCATTGCATATGTACACTGATGAGGTAAACTAGGTATTAGTGTAAGGTCAATTGAAGATTCAGTTATTACTAAAAATTAGTAATTAAGATGAGAGAAACTTGAATTTAAGAAAAGATACCTACCTGATAAAAAAAATATATATATATAATTTAAAAAAAGTTTAAACATTAGTTTTTCATTGAGTAATCGGGAATCTTCGTTTAAGTAAGCATTATTGTTCGCATCGAAAAGTGAGCAGTATGAAGATATTGCAAAAAAATTAAAAATTAAATAAATTAAATAAATAAAAAAAAATATTAGGTAGTGTGAAAGCTATCTCAGGTCATGTGCTCAATTTGAGGGTATATAGAAAATTGACCAAAGTAGGTAATGAGCAAAAATATCATTGTTCCTTAAAAGCTAGTACCGAAATGCTAAGTTAGCTATTACAAACACAAGTGCTGTAGATTTATGGATGAACTCTAAGAAAGTTTCTGATAGTTTTGACTACGAAATTTACTTCAAAAATTATACTTAATCAGTGATACTAACTAGCTTCTTTCAACCTTAAGCCTACATTTAATTTTGCAAAAAAAAATCTTAATGACATATGATTTTATTTTAATTACATTGCTAAGGAACTAGCAATGATTAAGATCGAGGGTATGATAAGTCTATTTATTATCCTAATTTAACCATTAAAATAAATATTATTTACTTTAAATTTATTAAGAATTGATACTTTTTATGGATTTTTGTAGAAAAGGAGCCTATAGATGGAAATAGCTCAATTTTTGGAGTTCAATGATGCAGACGACACTCAAATCAGGACTTTGTTTGTTCGAGAAGGAAGAAAGAGGTGATTTCGCATGATTCGTGGTACAAACTAAGGCAGGTGATGTAAAACAGATGGCTGAGGAGTTTTCTCACGATATCTGAACGATCTTGAACCCGATTAACTCCAACTTTGACTGGGAAGAAGCCCTAGATAAGCTCTATAAAAAGAGGACCTCATGCAGTAGTAGGAAGGAGAAGTTTTCTCTAATTTTTTTTAATTTTTTTATTTAGATCATTATATTTAGGCCTGAATAAAATGATGGAGGGGATGCTAGCAGCAGCAATGCGTGGCTAGATTCCTTCAACTTGAGATGATGATGAAGCTTGTAATCAGGTTCTATCTTTCTTTTTTTTTCTTAATTTCTATGCAATAAAAATTATGCTATTCTTTCATATATCTTTTGAGTTATTTTCTGATCGAGGTTTTAATCTGGCATATATCCTACACTTTCTATCAACGTACCGTGATTTCAGGATACTGTATGTGCCTAAGAAAGATAGATCATAATATGATAGATTAGATCCTTAATCTTGCAAATAATTAGATAGTTTATACTCTAAGCGGACGTGCCATGTTCTTCTGATATGGCTCATGCCTAACAAGAGATAAATTATTTAATTTTAAATTTGCAAAAATTATTGCTATTGCAACATAAAGAAAAAAAGATAAAACTTATGTGCATGATGGATTCGAATTACTGGGTTGCCTATCTTAATTTTGTTAATTAATTAGTTATTATCTTTTAATAACCATTATTCTAAATATAATCATCTATAAATATTTTTTTATGAAATAATTGTTCTTGATCCTCAAGGATACGATTCCGATTCATCACTAGCTATAATAGTGAATAGGTTTTATTTTTGACTGCCAACAATAGCGATCACCAAGCCTTATCATATATATAGGAAGAGTCTTGATAGTATTCTTTTCCTAATAAATAAGTTGATTCCTTTTAGGATTGTATTTATCCCATATAAGTAAAGTTCTGATTAACTTGGATAGGATAGCTATCCCAAAGAGGGATTCTTCTTTAATTAGAGGTTTTCTTTTTATATGAAATATGATTGTACCATGTGTCATCACTAGATTAGGCAGCTAAATCAGTTCATATCAAGTATAAGTTAGAAATAAGTTAGTAAGCTAAAGCTATACTTTCTTTACCTTCAAGAACTTTTACTATTAGATTAATGTCACCAATTAAGAGATAGATGATAAGGGTCAATTTATAGAAGCTAAGTTATATCTATTTTTAAAATAAATTAAGTTAGATTAAGATAAAAGATAAAGATAAAAACAAATCAGATTAATTGATTCATCGAAGGTCCTTTCTGCATTGTGATTAAAGATATATATATATATATATATATGTACACACACAACAAGAAAATACTAAAATAGCGACGTAAATTTAGCGACGCATTTTTGCATCGCTAAATTACGACCATATTGCGATGCCTCAGCGATAACAAAAAATAGCGACGCAATTAGCGACCCCAGAAACCTGCATCACTATTTAGTGACTCAATAGCGACGCAAAAAACTAAAAAATTAAAAAAATCATTAATTTAGCGACGCAACTTTTGCGTCGCTAAATAGCGATACAAAGCTCAAAAAATTAAAAAAAAATTAAATTTTAATTTAGCGATGCAAATAATGCATCACAATTTTTTTAAAAAAATTTAAATTTTATAAATATTATTAAAATATTAAAAAAATAAAAAATAAAAAATTATGATGCCACTAGATGTGTCGCAATTTAGCGACGCATAAAAATGAGTCACTACATTGCGACGCAACTAGGTGTGTCGCAATTATTTTAAGAAAAATTAATTTTTATAAAATATAATTATGAAATAAAATATTGCACGCAATTCAGTGCATCGTAATTTTTTTTAAAAAAAATTAATTATGTTAAATAGCGATGCATTAGCGACGCAATAAACCAGATAATTAAAAAAATTAATTTTTTTATTTAGCGATGCAAGTAATGCGTCATAATTTTTTTTAAAAAATTAAAATATATAAAATATAATTAAATATAAAAAAATAAAAAATAAAAAATTGCGACGCCACTAGATGCGTCGCCATTTAGTGATGCATAAAAAATTAGTCGTTACGTTGCGACGCAACTAGGTGCGTCGTAATTATTTTAAGAAAAATTAATTTTTATAAAATATAATTATGAAATAAAAATATTGCGATGCAATTCAGTGCGTCATAATTTTTTTTTAAAAAAATTAATTATGTTAAATAGCGACGCATTAGTGACGCAATAAATCAAAAAATTAAAAAAAACTAATTTTTAATTTAGTGATGCAAGTATTGCATCAATTTTTTTTTAAAATAAATTTTATAAAAAAATAAAAAATAAAACATTGCAGCGTATCGAAATACGTTGCAATTTAGTGATGCAAATAAAATGAGTCGCTACATTGCGACACCAAAAGGTGCGCCATAATTTTTTGAAAAAAAATT
The DNA here is from genome assembly GCA_900491605.1 of Calamus simplicifolius. Lineage (NCBI taxonomy): Eukaryota > Viridiplantae > Streptophyta > Magnoliopsida > Arecales > Arecaceae > Calamus > Calamus simplicifolius. Next base: position 689,302 of record UESW01001393.1, read on the forward strand.
AATTTTTATAAAATTTAATTATGAAATAAAAATATTATTATGCAATTTAGTGCATCATAATTTTTTTTAAAAAATTAATTATGTTAAATAGCGATGCAATAAACCAAAAAATTAAAAAAAATTAATTTTTAATTTAGCAATGCAAGTGTTGCATCGCAATTTTTTTTAAACAAATAAATTTTATAAAAAAATAAAAAAAAATATTTCGACGTATCGAAATGCATCGCAATTTAGCGACGCAAATAAAATGAGTCGCTACATTGCAACGCCACAAGGTGCATCACAATTTTTTGAAGAAAATTAATTTTTATAAAATATAATTATGAAATAAAAATATTGCGACGCAATTTAGTGCATTGTAATTTTTTTAAAAAAATTAATTATGTTAAATAGCGATGCATTAGTGATGAAATAAATTACAAAATTAAAAAAATTAATTTTTAATTTAGACGTAAATAATGCATCACAATTTTTTTTAAAAAAATAAATTTTATAAAATATAATTAAAAGATAAAAAAAATTAAAAATAAAATATTACGATGCATTCGCAATGAAATACGTCACAATTGTTTTAAAAAAATTAATTTTGGTACACACGTTGAATCGATCATCGTCAATCGGGATCATGGCTTGGATCGATCGCAGTCATCGTATCGTCGCCGATCGGATTGATATCAACGGTCCGAGATCGATCATCATCGATCGGGATCAAGGCTTCGATTGATCGCATTCGTCGGATCGTTGCCGATCGGATTGATCGCAACAGTCCGAGATCGATCATCGTCGATCGGGATCATGGCTGGGATCGATCGCAACCATCGGATCGTTTCTGATCAGATTGATCGCAACGGTCTGAGATAGATCATTGCCGATCGAAATCATGGCTTCGATCGATTGCAACCGTCGGATCGTCACTGATCAGATTGATCGCAACGGTCCGAGATCGATCATCGTCGATCGGGATCATAGCTTCGATCGATTGCAACCGTCGGATCGTCGCCGATCGGATTGATCACAATGGTCCGAGATCGATCATCGCCGATCGAAATTATGGCTTCGATTGATTGCAACCGTCGGATCATTGCCGATCGGATTGATCGCAATGGTCCGAGATCGATCATCGCCTATCGGGATCATGGCTTGGATCGATCGCAACTGTCCAATCGTCGCCGATCGGATTGATCGCAACGGTCCGAGATCGATCATCGCGGATTGGGATCATGGCTTCGATCGATCGCAACCGTCATATCGTCTCCGATCGGATTGATCGCAATGGTCCGAGATCCATCATCACCTATCGGGATCATGGCTTGGACCGATCGCAACCATCGGATCATCGCCGATCGGGATCATGGCTTGGATCGATCGCAACCGTCGTATCGTCACTGATCAGATTGATCGCAACGGTCTGAGATCGATCATCGCCGATCGGGATCATGGCTTGATCGATCGCAACCGTTGGATCGTTGCCGATCAGATTGATCGCGACGGTTCGAGATGATCATCGCCGATCGGGATCATGGCTTGGATCGATCGCAACCGTCGGATCATCACCGATCGGATTGATCGCAATGGTCGAGATCGATCATCGCCGATCGGGATCATGGCTTCGATCGATCGCAACCGTCGAATCATGCCGATTGGATTGATCACAAAGGTCTGAGATCGATCATCGCGATCGGGAACATGGCTTGGATCGATCGCAACCGTTGGATCATCGCCGATCGGATTGATCGCAACGGTCCAAGATTGATCATTGCCTATCGGGATCATGGCTTCGATCGTTCGCAACCATCGGATCATCGCCGATATGATTGATCGCAACGGTCCGAGATCGATCATCGCCGATCGGGATCATGCTTCGATCGATCGCAACCATCGGATCGTTGCCGATCGGATTGATCGCAATGGTCGGAGATCGATCATCGCCGATCAGGATCATGGTTTCGATTGATCGCAACCATCCGATTGTCGCCGATCGGATTGATCGGAACGGTCCGAGATCGATCATCGTCGATCGGGATCATGGCTTCGATCGATCGCAACCATCGAATCATCGCTGATTAGATTGATCGCAACGGTCCGAGATTGATCATCGCCGATCAGGATCATGGCTTGGATCGATCGCAACAGTTGGATCGTCATCGATCGGATTGATCGCAACGGTCCGAGATCGATAATCGCCGATCGGGATCATGGCTTCGATCGATCGCAACCGTCGGATCATCGCTGATCGGATTGATCGCAACGATTCAAGATCGATCATCACCGATCGGGATCATGGCTTTGATCGATCGCAACTGTCGGATCGTCACCGATCGGATTGATTGCAACGGTTCGAGATCGATCATCATAGATCGGAATCATGGCTTCGATCGATTGCAACCGTCGGATCATCGCTGATCGGATTGATCGCAATGGTCCGAGATCGATCATCGCCTATCGGGATCATGGCTTTGATCGATCACAACCATCGGATCGTCGCCGATCAGATTGATCGCAATGATCCGAGATCGATCACCGATCGGGATCATAGCTAGGATCGATCACAACCATCAGATCGTTGCCGATCGGATTGATCGTAACGATCCGAGATCGATCATCGCCAATCGAGATCATGGCTTCGATTGATTGCAACCGTCAGATCGTTGCCGATCGAATTGATCGCAACGGTCCAAGATCGATCATCGCCGATCGAGATCATGGCTTCGATCGATTGCAACTGTCGGATCGTCGCCGATTGGATTGATCGCAATGGTCCAAGATCGATCATCGCCGATCGGAATCATGGCTTCGATCGATTGCAACCGTCGGATCATCGCCGATCGGATTGATCGCAAAGGTCCGAGATCGATCATCGCCTATCGGGATCATGGCTTTGATAGATCGCAACCGTCGGATCGTCACTGATCGGATTGACCGCAACGGTCTGAGATCGATCATCGCCGATCGGGATCATGGATGGGATGATTGCAACCATCGGATCATTGCCGATCGGATTGATCGTAACGATCCGAGATCGATCATCGCCGATCGAGATCATGGCTTCGATCGATTGCAACCGTCGGATCGTCGCCGATCGAATTGATCGCAATGGTCCGAGATTGATCATCACCGATCGGGATCATGGCTTCGATCGATTGCAACCATCGGATCATCGCCAATCGGATTGATCGCAACGGTCCGAGATCGATCATCGCCGATCGGAATCATGGCTTCGATTGATTGCAACTGTCGGATCATCGCCGATCGGATTGATCGCAATGGTCCGAGATCGATCATCGCCTATCGGGATCATGGCTTGGATTGATCGCAACCGTCCCATCATCGCCGATCAGATTGATCGCAACGGTCCAAGATCGATCATCACCTATCGGGATCATGGCTTGGATCGATCGCAACCATCGGATCATCACCGATCGGGATCATGGCTTGGATCGATCGCAATAGTCGTATCGTTGCCGATCAGATTGATTGCAACGGTCTGAGATCGATCATCACCGATCGGGATCATGGCTTTGATCGATCGCAACCGTTGGATTTTTGCTGATCAGATTGATCGCGACGGTCCAAGATCGATCATCGCTGATCAGGATCATGGCTTGGATCGATCACAACCGTCGGATCATTGCCGATCGGATTGATCGCAATGGTCCGAGATCAATCATCACCGATCGAGATCATGCCTTCGATCGATTGCAACCATCGAATCGTTGCTGATCAGATTGATCGCAAAGGTCTGAAATCGATCATCGCCGATCGGGATCATGGCTTGGATCGATCGCAACCGTTGGATCGTCGCCAATCGGATTGATCGCAACGGTCCGAGATTGATCATTGCCGATCTGGATTATGGCTTCGATTGATCGCAACCATCGGATTATCGCCGATCTGATTGGTCGCAACGGTCCAAGATCGATCATTGCCGATCGGGATCATGGCTTCGATCGATCGCAACCGTCGGATCATTGCCGATCAGATTGATCGTAACGGTCTGAGATCGATCATCGCTGATTGGAATCATGGTTTCGATCGATCGCAACCATCGGATCGTCGTCGATCGGATTGATCGCAACGGTCTAGGATCGATCATCGCCAATTGGGATCATGGCTTTGATCGATCGCAACCATTGAATCGTCACTGATTAGATTGATCGCAACGGTCCGAGATGATCATTGCCGATCGGATCATGGCTTGGATCGATCGCAACCGTCGGATCGTCGCCGATCAGATTGATCGCAACGGTCCAAGATCGATAATCGCCGATCGGGATCATGGCTTCGATCGATCGCAACCGTCGGATCGTTGCTGATCGGATTGATCGCAATGGTCAGAGATCGATCATCGCCGATCGGGATTATGGCTTCGATCGATCGCAACCGTCAGATCATCGCCGATCGGATTGATCGCAACGGTTCGAGATCGATCATCGCCGATCGGGATCATGGCTTCGATCGATCGCAACAGTTGGATCATCACCGATCGGATTGATCGCAATGGTCCGATATCAATCATCGCCGATCGGGATCATGGCTTCGATCGATCGCAACCGTCGGATCGAAAATTAAAAATTCGTTACTTAAAAATTATGGTTTTATAAAAATAAAAAATAAAAAATAAAAAAAAAAAAATTTCGTTATTTCTGCAATGCAGTTAATTTCGTCGCTATTTAGCGACACATTAGCAACACATATCGCAGAAAATAAAAAAAATTGTTAATTCAGTGACGCACTTAATTGCGTCGCTATTTAGCGATGCATTAGCGATGCAAATATCTAGAAAATAAAAAAAATTTATTAATTCAGTGATGCAATTAATTGAGTTGCTATTTAGCGACGCATTAGCGATGCATTTTCCCAGAAAATAAAAAAATTTCCCGTCGATTATTGCCGGCAAAATAGTGACGCAATTATTTTCATCGCTAATTTTTCTAGAAAATAAAAAAAATTCCGTCGGTTATTGCCACCAAAATAGCGACGCATTAGCGATGCAATTATTTGCGTCGCTAATTTTCCCAGAAAATAAAAAAAATTACTGCCGGCCAAATTAGCGACGGATTAGCGATGCATAATTGCATCGCTAATCTATATTATATTAAAAAAAATTAGCGAGGGATTAGCGACGCAAAATTGTGTCGCTAATCCCTAATATAAAACCTGAGTCGCGTTCGGCCCCCCCGGCCTATTCTTCTTCTTCTTCTTGCCCTAACCCTTAACGGCATCCCCTCCTCCGGCTCCTCCTGCCCCCTCCTCCGGCGCAAGGAACCCACCGGCGGCGGCGCCCCCCCTCCCGGCGCAAGGAACCCCCGGCGGCATCCCAAATTAGCAAGGTAAGCCCCCCTCCCCCAGCGCAAGGAACCCACCGACGGCGATGGCCTGGCCATGATGGCCAAGCCACCATTTTTTTTTAAAAAAAAAAGGTATCGTGGTGGGGTTTTTCCCCCACCCCTGAGGCCACGGCGGCGGTCGTTGCCGGCGGTGGCCTGGCCACCGTGGCTAGGCCACCATTTTTTTATAAAAAAAAGGGGCCGGGTGGGGTTTTTCCCCCACCCCTGCCGTCTCGGCCACGGCCATGGCCGTGACCTTGTTCTCAGGCTACGACCGTGGCCATGGCCCGCAGTGGCCTGGCCATGGTGGCTAGGTCATCATTTAAAAAAAAAAAAACATGTGGTGGGGTCTTTTTTCTTAGTCATTATGAATTTTTTTAATTTATTTATGTTTATGAACTCAATTTTATATGAAATATTATAGAAATTTGCATGTAATCTATAATATTGTAATGCATAATTTGAAATTTGCATAATATTTGATATATTTAGATTTATAAATGTCTTGTGTTATCGAATCTGTTTATTTCTTGAAATATTGTTCATGATATATTATTATTAGAATGCTTATCATGCAATTTATATGGTTTTGATAGTTTAGATGATTAAACTTTTAACGAATTTATATTTCTTATTACTGATATATTTTGGCTTGGTAAATTTTAAATATTTAGTTTTTAAATATTATCACAATCATTTTCTTAGCAAATTAGAAAAAAATTTAAAATATTCATGTTCTTCAATTGAAAGAAATTTGATATAGCAAACCATAATTTGATATAATTCCTCAAATTCTAAACCAACCAATCAAAATAAATTCGATATCATGAAGAACAAATGATATAGCTCATTTATAACTAAATTTAATGTAGGAATATTAAATTTGATATAGTGAACTCAGATTCAAGTACTGAAAGAATATAACTCCTCCTAATAAAAAGAATTTGAGATAAAAGCATAGCTTTTATGTGATTTGAGTTATTAGATTGAATCGGATTTAGTTTAGGCTAGGTTGAATCCATTTTTACTTATCTAAAGTAAATCCATATGACATACATACTATGTCAAGTTCGTTCTTTGATTTTTATATTATTTCTACAGCACTATAACCTTTGGACCCATTTGAGACTTTGTAAGACTTAGTCTTGCAAATTCTAAATTATCCTAGTGGACAGTTTGAGATTATTTTTTGCGATATGTTTGTCTGCTATTCGTCATCGTTAGTTAAGCTTGTAGTTTGTATATCCTCATACGTTCTCCTAGTGTGGCATATAAGCCACACATTTAGGAGAACATATGGGGAATTACTGCCAAAATTTCAACGTAAACGATGATAATTTCTAGCAGAATAACATATCGCATAAAATAATCTTGAATGGGATAGGGTCTTACCTAAGTCCTAGTGGAGTGAAAGTGAAATTCATTTAGGACACGTGTTTACTTGTGAAGTCTAATGATTGAACGGACCCCGGTCCTGGGCCTCGGTCCTGGATAGCACGTCAAGGATCGTAGCTATGGCCCGACCTTGATTTATCGGTATAATTAAAGAGGCATAATATTTGTTATTTACCTTAGATGTGTAAAAGAATTAATCTATTGCTATAATGACTAATGCAAAATTATATTGTTGTCTCCTTTAATGGTTTACTAGGAATTGTATAAGTCGGTCAAAAATGAGCGGGGCTCACTTGTGGATGGATGTATGTAAGGTTAAAAGATGGGTTACTTAATCCAGATTTTCTGAATGGATTGAAAGAATTTGTTGCATTTGCATGTAGTCAACCCGAATGGATGGATGGGCCTAGGATCAGGTGCCCCTGCAACTTACGCAAGTGTCAGAATAAAGCCTATAGAGATGTTGAAACTGTGAAGGTGCACTTGTGTAAAAAGGGGTTTGTTCCTAGGTACGATGTTTGGAACTGTCATGGTGAAACTGAGGAAATGTTTGCAGCTGTCACTAGCCAAGAAGTGTCAAATCTCATTGATGAACCATTTGTGAATTTAAACACATACGAAGAAATGGTGATGAATGCATCAGGTAACGAATTCAATCAGAGTACATTTATGGAAGAACCAAATCCAGATGCACAATAATTTTATGATATGTTCTGCAAATCAAGAATTGTATCCTAGTTGTGAGAGTCATTCTCAATTGTCTATGGCTGCTCGGTTGTTGAATATTAAGGCGAACATCGATTATCAGAAAAGACATTCAATGCTATAGCTGGGTTAATGAAGGAAGTTTTGCCAAATCATAATGTTGTAGCAGACAGTTTCTACTCAACGAAGAAGTTATTGTGTGGCCTTGGACTCCGAGTTAATAAGATCGATTGTTGCTTGAACAATTGTATGATATATTGGGATGAAGACTCAGAGCTGAGATGGTATAAGATTTATGGGCAATCGAGGTACAAAAACGGCGAAGGGAGAGCTAGTACAAGTAGGAGGAAAAGTGTGCCTTACAAGAGGATGCATTACTTCCCTCTTACTCACGCCTCCAGAGATTATACAGATCTGAGGCTATAGCTACTGATATGAGATGGCATGCCGAACATGAATCTAAAGAAGATGAAATGTGACATCCATCAGATTCAAAAGCTTGGAAGCATTTCAATGAAAATCATCCTGATTTCGCAGAAGAAATAAGGAATGTGAGATTAGGTCTTTGTACCTATGGCTTCCAATCGTTTGATCAAGCAGGGCAACAATATTCATGTTAGCCTGTAATACTGACTGTATATAATCTTTCACCATGGAAGTGCATGAAAGATACTGCAATGTTTTTGACAGTTTTGGTTCCAGGACCATCAAATCCAAAAGAGAAGATTGATGTCTTCTTACAACCGTTGGTAGCCGAATTGAAAATGTTGTGGAATACAGGAGTCATAGCCTACGACATTTCTATGAAACAAAATTTCATCATGAGAGCTACTTTGATGTGGACAATCAGTGACTTTTCGGCATATGCAATGTTGTCTGGTTGGAGCACTTTTGGGCATCTGGCATGCCCTCATTGCATGTATGATTCAGATGCATTTACATTGCAGAAGAGTGGTAAGCAGTCATGGTTTGATAATCAAAGAAAGTTCTTGCCTTTGAATCATCCTTATAGACGGAACTTGATCGCCTTCCGGAAGAACAAAGCAGTCACAAAATTCACCAAATCGGTTAGGTCTGGCACAGATATATTTGATACTATAGAGCATTTGGGGTTGAGGTATGCTTGGGAACTAGTTGCGGATAGAATAAATAGCCGTATATGTAAAGAACATAACTAGAAGAAGCGGAGCACTTTTTGGATTTGCCGTATTGGAGCACAAATCTCATCCGACACATCTTGGATGTTATGCATATTGAGAAAAATTTCTTTAATAAAATATTTAACACGGTACTAAACATCCTGGGAAAAACCAATGACACTGCAAAGTCGAGAGAAGAACTTAATAAGTATTGCAGAAGAGGTGATTTGAGAAGGAATGCTGACGGGACCTATCCTAAAGCCTGTTACACTCTTGACAAAAATTTACGAGAAGTTTTATGTAACTGGATTAGAGGATTAAAATTTCCTAATGGTTATGCTTCAAATATCGTTAGGTGTGTGGACATGCATAAGCTCAAGTTGTTTGGCATGAAGAGTCATGACTGTCATGTTTTCATGTAACGTTATTGCCCATAGCTTTTCGTGAGTTGCTTCCGCAACATGTGTAGAAGGCATTGATAGAGCTCAACTTGTTCTTTAAGGAGTTATCTACCGCAGTCATTACTTTTGCATCCATAGAAAGGCTTGAGAAGGAAATTTTAATTATTTTATGCAAGCTGGAGCAAATATTTCCTCCAAGTTTTTTTGACTCAATAGAGCATTTACCGGTTCATTGCCATACGAAGCACGTATACCTGGTCCCATACAGTATCGCTGGATGTATCCTTCCGAGAGGTAAACACCCAAATCAGTAATACATGTTGACATTTCAAATATTATTTTATTTATATGAGGAAGTTTGTTTATTTATATTTTAACTTTACATATAGGTATCTTAAGAAGTTAAAAAATAATGTGCGGAATAAGGCAAGGGTTGAAGGTTCTATATGCAATGCACACTTGGTTGAAGAAGTTTCAAATTTTGCCTCGAATTACTTTGAGGGTCACGTTCATACGAGGACCCGCAATCTTGGTCGTAACGATGACATATGTGTAGACGAAGGAGAACCTACTGACGGTAGAATCAATATTTAAAAGTATCGGCCATTCATTTGGGAGGCAGAAGTCAAGACAATTAAGCGATGTGGAGTATAATGTAGCACATTATTACATCCTAATGAACTGTAGAGAAGTCAACCCATACATTGAGTAAGTATATGTACACTTCATTAATTGCTTAATTAGAACTTCTACTTTAAATTGTTAAATACCATACTATTTAATTGCTAATAGAAGTTTTAATTGTTATAATCCCTTAAGGATGTATTGTGATAGACAACGACAGATGGATCCCATCATCAGTCAAATTGCCATTGGGCAGAAGTTAGAAATGGAGTTCGTTTATTGGTTTTATGAATTTGTGAGTACTATCACTCAATCAATTAATAATGGCTTTTATTTTTTGAATTGATTGTGAATAGCTTATTAATTTATAGGTAAACGGTCCATGATTCACAACCGATAATATTTTCATTAAATGTCTAGCGCAGTGGCCATTGAAGACCGTAATTTATACTGGCTATTTTGTTAATGGATAAAAATTTCAAATTGAACTACTAGCATCTTCAAGAGGGATGTAGAATTGGGGCGTATGTGTTAAAGGAGAAAGTGCTGGAGCAAATATGCAGGATTATTACGAAAAGTTAGTAGAGGTGGTCGAAGTTGAATATCCTGGTTGGCCTATGAAACGAACGGTATTGTTTCATTGTGGTTGGTTTGATTCGACAATTTCTGTCGGTAAAAGGGTTCATAACGACTACAATCTAGTTGAAGTAAACCATCGACGAAGATTGCAGAAATATGAACCATTCATTCTTGCATCCCAAGCTCAACAAGTGTTTTACTGCAGATATCCAAATTTGCGCAACGACAAGCGAGATTGGTGGGTTGTTTCTAAAATCGTTCCACGTTCAACAATCATATTAGATGAGAGTTCATCAAGTCAATCAACCGAGTGCCCTACATTTCAAGAGGATGAGATGGAAATGCATGCAATTGAGGACGACACAAGGGCTCCTAAAACATCACTTAGAGATCCAAATGGTGATGTCCAAGAAATTGAAGATGCAAATGTTCGGTTTCCTTCCAATGATAATGAAACTGAATCACAGTCCGATACAACATCGGATGTTGAACCAACATTTTACGAAACAAATGACACTGATTAAATATATAGGTTCATTCAATTTCGATTTATTTTTATAAGTGTTAAATTTTTGTATATTTATTAATTATTCATAGTTATATTGCATTGCATTAATCTTTAGCATTTACAGTATGACGAGGTAGATCTACCCTTGACGGACATAGCCCTGCTGCATCACATCCCACTACCAGCCCTGACGCATGGACTTCCGCCTCTCCACGCATCGACGCTCATCCTGTATTTTCCTCTACCCGATCGGCACAGGATACATGGATTACTGACCTTCCCTTTGCTCACTGGCCTACATACATTAGTGCTGATGTTCCAGCTAGCATGAGGGTTAAGGATCTTATTTCTCAGGAGCTCTCCTCTTGGCATGGCCCTACTGTGACCCGTCTTTTTGGTGAGGAGTTATCTCGGCACATTCTGGCCATACCTCTTATCCCGGGCCACTCTTCTGTCTCCAAGTTATGGCGAAGATCTTGTCACCCTAAGGCTCCCATTAAGGATCTTATGAAGGAGTATAGGCCACAGCCTCTGTGTATGAGAGATGCTGCTTGGGTTTGGAAGCTCCCCATCCACCCCAGAGTCCAGCTCTTTATATGGAAGCTAGTGTGGGACTGCCTCCCTACTTGCTCCCTACTGTCTAGGCATGGGATGGCCATACAGGCTATTTGCCCATTATGTGGTCAAGAGGCGGAGACGTCTGATCATGCTATATTCAGATGCCCTAGAGTGAGATGGATTTGGCTGAGGATGGATTACTTTTGTATACAGGATGATACAGGTTCGTTGCGGCTTCCTTTTCTTCACAGTCTTCGACGGGTTTCACAGCAGCAGGGCCCTCTCTGGGCTGTCACAGCCTATTAGATCTGGTTGTCTGTAACCAGCTTATTTTCTCTGATGATCCTATATCTGCCTATCAGATTGTGTGGAAGGTCAGATCTTTTTCGGCGGAGTTTGCTCATCACCGCCATGCTGTTGATGCTGACACTCCTGGCCACTGAGGTTTTCCCTGCTGCTTCGGCAACGAACCGACATACGGTTTTTATTTCTTGTGAACCCCCACCCCCAGGGTTTGTCAAAATTAACTTTGATGGCAGTGTGCATGGAAGACTAGCTGGGTCAGCTTTTGTTATTCATAGACTGGATGGCGCACTGCTAGCGACGGGTGGGTTCGGTGCTCTTGACTCCACGATCCCCATGACTGAGCTTTATGCGGCCTGGACCGGCATTGCTTATGCGGTTCGGATTCTTCATGCCTGCAGCCTTCTTATTGAGGGGGACTCGCTCACTGTTGTTCGGTGGATTCGCAACGACAGTAGCAGCCAAGTCCCTAGTAATCCTCTGCTCCAAGATATTTGGTCTCTTCTCAGGGAATCCAGAGAGCCCAGATCCGACATATCTATCGCGAAGCCAACTCAGCTGCTGATTGGGTAACGACATCTGTGGCTTGTAATGGGGGGTTTTGGGTATGGAAGCAGGGCGACCGGTGTCCCTAGTGCTGAAACAAATTTTGTACTCTGATATTTCCGGGTTGACTCGCACTAGGTTAGTATGATCACCCGCCTGTACCAAAAAAAAAAGTATAAAAGTAGCATTGGAAAAACCTTATTAAGTCTTTTAATGGGTCTTATGAAAGAGGACATAAACTTTCTTTTAATTTCCTATAAAAAATTGTTTGTTCAAGGGCACATTAATTAGATTAAAAAATTATTCTTTGATGACTACACTCTCTTTATTCTCTTTCTTTACAATGGATTCTTCACTAATGATATCCCGAGGTTCTCGGTTCTCATCATTGCCTCTATTCTTCTATAATATATAATTACCATATTTATATGAAGTAATAGATATATGTGTACACATGCTATTGAAATTAAAGTGAAATAAAATGCACCGACAAATGCATATAGATGGTGATAGATATCCAGTATGCTATAATACACAAATTTAATTTTACTAACATTTTTTTTTTTTGGATGGTGTTGATGGGGTTCTCCCATCTTCGTCCCCCTAAAAATGATTTCTCATGACTTCTTTAACTTTTTATAAAGAAAACATAAAAGATTTCAGTACAAAATATTAAATATATCCTATATTTATTTTTTTCCCTCCTACAAACAAATCTGAAAATATAATATTTCTTAATACTGCACCATTTTGATGCCCATTTTGCCCTTTCATAACATTACATTTCTAGAATAAGCCTTTTCATGGTTATTATTAATGAACTTGCCCCTTTAATATAGATTTTTATTTCTTTGAATATCAGACTTTTTAAACTTTTGTTATCCTTTTCCTTCATTAGCCCTCCTAATTATATTAGGCTATTTATTGATTTCCTTTTTCATAATTCAGCTATTTTAAGAATATTTAGATAATTGCAAACTTATTATATGTTAAATAGTTTGAGTTATTTGATCCCTTTGCCAATTTCTTTGAATACGAAACATATGCATGTTCTCCATCTCCATTCATTCGGAGAAGAACATGATCATTACATCAAAATTCCTCTTTGAGGTAACGTGATTTTGCCAAGCTTAAGAATTCTAGCAAGAAAAATAAGCATACTAACGATTTCAAGATTTTAAGTATCAAAATGGTTCATTACGTAATATATTTAATGGAATTGTTTCTATATTTTCTTATTTGATAAATAAATACGAGGTACACAGCTTCTTGTTGAGTTTCATATATATCTTCATTGTCGTATTAGCCATCCGGAGCTGAAACCCGAGTTCATTAGGGTTTTTTCTTAGTTTTTGGTTCTGTTCACGTAGAGGGGTCGGCGTCGTGAGCACCGACGAAGGGTTCTTCCTTTATGAGTAATCCAAAACTACTTTTGAGACACCTCTATCCACACAAGTGAGAATACAAACAGAATAGAAAGAGAACAATAGTTAGTGTTGCCGCCGGGATCCGTCCTCCGACTCGGGCGTAGTCGATCTCCTGGGGCGGACCTGCACACAAGTCCTTGCGCGAGAGGCATTGGGGGTGGCCCTCCGTGGAAGACCCTCCAATGCTCAAGTTAGTGGGAGGAAATCAGCGATCAATCAGAAAATGGAGAGGTGGATCTCTCCGGTGAGTCTCTCCAGGGGCGGCCGATCGAGAGCTCTAGAGGGTGAGAGCACCGACGAGCAGCTGGCGAGAGCGGAAGAGTGAGAGTGAGGGTGTGAGCGCATACCTGACGAATCTGGAGTGTCATATTTATAGGTTGTCACCTAGATCTTGAGCGCCTTCTGGAAGGTTCAAAGGTTGTTAGGATATAGAGACGGATCGAATCGGGCCGTTGGGATCCATATCTTTTGTTAGGGGATCGACGGCTAGGAGAGCTCCTTGATGGCTTGAGATCTGGTAGGTGTGTAGGTCCCAGGTAGCCGTGTTAGGTTCTAGACCACTTCTCAACATGATTCCTTGCCTAGGATGTTGTTACGATAGGTCTAGGTTCTCCCGCGTCAGGTTCCGCGGAGGTGAGTATTGGATCGTGGATCGCTCCGTGAAGCCGAGCCATGGAAGCTCGGGGGAAATGAGCTACAGGAAGCTCGGGAGGGCCGAGCTATGGGAGCTCAGGGGAGACGAACTATGGAAGCTCGGAAGAGCCGAGCTATGGAGCTCGGGGGAGACGAGCTATGAAAGCTCGGGAGAACCGAGCTGTATAAGCTCGGAGAGATGAGCTATGGAAGAGAGCCGAGCTGTGGAAGCTTGGGAGAGCCGAGCTATGGGAGCTTGGGGGAGACGAGCTATGGAAGCTCGGGAGAGACGAGCTATGGGAGCTCGGGGGAGACGAGCTGTAGGAAGCTCGGGGGAGCCGAACTACAGGAAGCTCGGGAGAGCCGAGCTATGGAAGCTCCGGGAAGCCGAGCTATGGGAGCTCGGGAGAGCCGAGCTATGGAAGCTCGGGGGAGCCGAGCTATGGAAGCTCGGGAGAGCCGAGCTACGGGAAGCTCGGGAAAGCCGAGCTATGGGAAGCTCGGGGATATCTTGGCGGGCGAAGGGGGGTCGGTCTTAGCCTCTCGGGATATTGACGCAATAACAATTTTACCCCCAACACATGCCCTCCACTCCCTAGTTCGAAGTGTAGGTTCGGGCATAGGGAGTATAAGTCCAGGTGGCACGCTTTGGATAGGGCGATCTGGTTTAGACAGCCCGCGCAATGATGCCCTAATTAATGCGGCAGGGTCATCATGCCTTCGTGGGTAAGGCTTCTCCAGGGGCGACGGTTGGGAAAACTCACGTAGTAAATCCCGATTAATGCGGCGTTTATCGAGGCGGTTCCGGATGCCTCGAGCGAAGCGCCTCCTCTTTTTAAAATGGCTTCCTTAGGAGGGAAGCAAAACGATAGCAGCGTTGTATCTGTTTGTCATATTCTCTCATTCTGTTTCTTGGAGAGTCTCGTCTTCCGCGACGTTCGCCGTTTTGCCTGGTGCTTTTTTCGGCTAGGATGACGATGAGTCCCGACGACATAGCTACAGAGGTCGTTGCTGAGGATATGGGAAGGATTCGCCAGAGGTATGGCGTACCCCCAGATGTCGTTCTACGAGTGCCAGGACCTGAACATAGGGTCTCGCGAGATCTGGAGCATGGGGTCTTCGTTTACGAAGACAGCTTGAAAGCGGGCCTTGGTTTCCTCTCCACCCCTTGGTGAAGGAAATCATGACTCACTATAACATCTGTCCGGCGATGGTGGCCCCAAACAGCTGGCGAGCATCATCGGATTTATCTCAATGTGCCACCAGATTCGGATTGTCGCCACTCTCCCTCTTTTCCGTGCCTGTTATCATCTGATACCCGAAAGGAAATCGGAGTGGCCATACATCGGACCTCGGAGGTCCTTCAACACGATCATGGACAAGCCGTCCTCCATAAAGGGATGGAAGAGTCGGTCTGTCATCGCCGAGGGGAACATTGGTTCCGACTTTCCTCGGAGATGGGGGAATTTCGTCCGAGATGCGGAGACGCATCCGGCTTTATCCGAGCAAGAGGAGAGAGATTTGGACGTCCTCCGCAACGGCCAGGTGTTCTCGGCCAATGACTTGCTATCGGAGGGTGCCCTTTTTGTGGCCGGGCTTAGTCCTCTGGACCCGCAAGGTGAGTCATCCTTTTTTCTTCTTCGTTCTTGTTACCCAGGCGAATGTGTTTGGATTTAACTGTATACCTCTGCTCGCAGCCAAGAGGTCGGCGTGGTCGAGTCTTGCCAAGAGGAAGAGAGGCAAGCGCCCAGGGAGGGCAGTGGCGTGGAGAGAAGTAGGCCTGAGAAGAGGGCTCATACTTCCGCAAGATACTCACGGATGTCGGGGTGACCACGAGGGGGGCGTCGGAAGCGAGGGAGGATTTGGGGAGGTCAGCTGGGATCCCTTGTCCCCTTGTCGTGGAACTATCGGATAGTTCGGACGATATTCCACCGACTCATCCGGCCGCATCCCCTTTGAAAGATGAGCCGGCGACAGATTCGGCGGAAATCGTCGGTTCTGGGGGGCATTCCCCAGCCACGGGTTTACTCCCGTCCTCAGTAGGAGAGGAAGAGGGAGCGGCCACAGTTGGTGAGGCTCGGGGTGAGCTTCATCTTGAGCCCTTTACGGGAGAGTCCGGGGGTAACGATGTTGGGTCGCCCGCGGCGGTTCAAGAAGCAAGTCGGATAGAGGCTCCGACAGAGCCTGCAGGGGAGGCATAGGTAACAGTGACCGAAGGAGGCGGGTCGGAAGAGGAAGCGCAGCGAGATGAGAATCCGCAATGGAGACTTCTTCAGGAAGGGTTTTGGGGAGGCTGGCGCTTGGGTTGGCCGAATTATCTGAGGAAGCCCAAGCCAGAGTCCTGATAGAAGAAGCTGGAAAGTTGAAGGCCTCTCAGTCGGAGGTCGCTCGGGTTGGCTCCTCGGGTGGAGAAGGCCAACCCAGTAGCTCGAACATGGGCGTTGAGGAAGCGTTTTTTGCTTTAATGAGGTCTGCCTTGTACCCGGGTGCAGATCCCTCGGCAGACAAGTTTGCGGACTTGGAGTTGGTTGATGCTGCGTTCGGGCAGCAGGGCGTGGCCGAAAGTGTTCATCTTCTTCCTGATATTGATAATGCGACCCTCATGAAGATGACACGGGCCTACGCCTCACGGGTGAGTCATCACTCTTGGGTGGTGACACTTTCCGGTTAACTTGATTGCATATTCTTACTCATTTTTTATCCTGTAGAGCGTTTTGCTTTCTCAGGCGATGTGCTGGCGTTTGAGCTTGGCGATGGGGGCCAGCATTAGGCCAGGAGAGCTAACGCCGAACTCCGATCGCGAGTAGAGGCATCCAAGAAGTTCGAGGAACTCCTGGCCATTAGCAACAAAAGCTTGGCAGCGATGAAGGCGTCGTATCAGGCCGCTCTAGCTGAAGCGTCTAAGCAAAAGTAAAGCGGAGGAGTTATAGGGGCTCCTGGCGAAGAATGACGATGCGTGCTCAGAGTTGGCTCGGGTTAAGTCAAAACATTCCGAGGAACTGGTGGCGATGCAGCGGGAACACAATGAGAGCCTGGGCCGGCTGGGGAAGGAGGCTGCCGACGAGAGAAAGCGCTTGGCCAGAATGCTCAATGAAGTAGAGGAGAAGCTGCAGCGGCGCGATGGCGAGATCGCTGACTTGAGAGTCAGTGCTAAATGGCATGAAGGGATGATAGCCCGGCTGAATGGCGAGCTATCCCAAGCCCGAGGAGAGGTCGAAGAGAAGCAGTCGAGGATTAACACTCTCCAGGAAAGGATCGAGTTGGTTAGGGCCGATAAAGTGAGGGCCAGGGGTGAGGCCGAGGAGCTGACTAAAAGGTTGGCCCGGCAAGAGGAGGAGGTACGACCTTATTCCCCCCCCCCCTTTTTTAGCTTCTTTTGTTGGTTCCTCATGGTGCCGACTGATTTTGGTTTCGCAGGTGGCAAGGTTAGAGCTGGATAATCGGGCCTTGCAAGGTGAGCTCACGTCCAGCCGAAGTAGGAGTTCAGAACTCGAGGCACAGGCCGGCGAGTTCGAGGAGCAAACTGTTATTCTGCGGGCTCAAGTCGCGGAGGCAGAAAGGCAAGTTGCCGAGGCTGAGGTGCAACTCGCTATGCTCAAGGGCGAGCAGGACGTAATTGGCGCCTTCAAAGACAAAGACAAATATCCAGGAGCATCCGGAATGGGATCTCTCTTTCCTTGATGCCGAAGCTCTTGACGTCGGCGACTCTGGGGGCGAAGAGGAGGATGAGTACATCGATGCCTCCGATACTGATCCTGGTGCCGTCCCAGGTCCCAGCGAGGCCGCAGCTTCTGGAGGGCATTCGCAGACCGCCGTTGAGGAGGCTAGGGCATTTGAGAGGGGCGAATCAAGCCATGCCTCTGCAGATGTAATTGGGGGTTCTCCTGGAACGGACGTGGTTCCCGACCTTTAAAAGTCACTTCTTCATTTTGCTTCTTGAGTTGTAATTCTGCCCGACATTTTTTAATGAATGAACCTTTTACTTCTATTTGAGTGTTTTTTCTTGGACGGTCCTTCGCTCCAAATTTCGCCTCAATTGCGAGCGACTTATGGCTTGTTGACGCTATTTGGTCATCTTTATTTTGGGATCGAGGGAACGCATTGGCTTGGCCCAAGGCGGGGCGATAGCCTTGACTGGTGAACCGAAAGACGATCTGGCTCGGTTCACGTTTGTTCGATGCAACAAATTAATTAAAATTTAAGGAACGAAGTTGGTCGGTTAAGGCCGCTGGTAGGGTAGGTCGGCTAGGGCCGACAGACGAAATAAGTCGGCTAGGGCCGACCGGTAGGGTAGGTCGGCTAGGGCCGATAGACGAAATAAGTCGGCTAGGGCCGATGGGTGAGGTAGGTCGGCTAGGCCGATGGCAAAGTAGGTCGGCTAGGGCCGACGATGAAGTAGGTCGGCTAGGGCGATGACAAGGTAGGTCGGCTAGGGCCGACGACAAGGTAGGTCGGCTAGGGCCGACATATGAGGGTGGTTACCGAAGTATTTTTTGTTTCCTTTTGCCACTTCCTTTTTCGGCGAATGAAAGAATGGTTTGCGTAGCCTTCGCGCTCATTTTTGTTTTGAGATGCTCAATTTTGTCGCACAAGTTCTTCGAGCGATTAACTTCGTTGGGGAGCAATCGACGAACAATCGATTTTCGTGCTTTTTGCTGTCCTGCCAGTGCCCTGCCGTTCTGCAGGCAAACCGTTTTTATTTCACCGAAATTGATGATACGGCACTGTGGGGAACACAAAGCTGTTCTGGTGCATTCCGGAAGGTTTTTAGGGCATTGTTTTTTTCCCATGCGGGTCGTTTTGACGTACGGCGCACGCACCCGTTTACCATTGGAGGATATTACTTTTGTAGGACGATCTCCTGAACCTGCCAGTCTCCGTAAGGTCAGTGGGCGATTCTCTGCGTTTAATGATCGCGATTCGGGATCAAGAGGAAATCTTTGCATGCGTCACAGTTTAGGCGGTGGGCTCAGCGCGCAATGGGGCGTTGCGTCCATCCTAGGAGGCCACGTGGAGGCATGGGCCAGGTGTTTGAATCTCGGGGCTTCCGGCCTTGGTAGTTGTTCCCGGTTCATTTTTGCCTATAAAAAGGGGGAAGAGGGGTCGTGTTAAGTCGTCCCCAAAGTTTCTTTCCCATTGGAGTTTCCACC
Organism: Calamus simplicifolius; assembly: GCA_900491605.1. Classification (NCBI taxonomy): domain Eukaryota; kingdom Viridiplantae; phylum Streptophyta; class Magnoliopsida; order Arecales; family Arecaceae; genus Calamus; species Calamus simplicifolius. The sequence goes on from UESW01001393.1 coordinate 708,597, forward strand.
AAGCTCATTTCTCCGCTGTTGCGAGTGGGAGGGTTGAGCTTCCCTTTTGTAAGCCCTTCACCTCCGGACAGCTGGGGCGATGAAGGAGCTGCTGAAGAATGGCTTGCCCTTAGAGGTGAGATCCGAAGATCATATGGAGAGCACACAGGGAGGGCGCAGAGATCACACGGAGAGCGCACATATGCGCTTCCAGTGTGACCTTTGTGGTTCCTCTTTGGGGACGTACGGTAGGAAGTGTACGCGGGCTCCTCATGGCTCGCTTGAACTTCTCCTCCTCCCCCGATTTGGATCTTGGGCTCGCCCGCCTGGGGAATCTTTCGCCACGTGGGGAGGGGGCGACGGTGTGCCACTCGCAGGTACCATGTCCTTGAGCCTTGGCAAGGTAGGGCGGTACACCCTCGTTTGGGAGAGCATTTCGGCGCTAGGGTCCGCGGGCTTCCTTCTTACTCGCCGGGGGGCCTCTCGGTTGGGTGGTTAGGGGTGACCTTCCGTCCACCCTTTCTAATCACCCTGATATCTCGGTTGGGTCACCGAGATATCATTATTAACCGAAGCTGGCCGCAACGATTGGTCCATGTCGCTCGCCCATTATCGGCGCGAGCTGACTGTTTGCGGCTTATCTAGCTCGTCGGTCGGGACGCCGGAGCATCACAGTTGCCTAGGTCTGCTTTGGGCAGTTGCCCGAGTTTTGTACTTGTCTTTATTTTATGCATTTCAATGCTCTTGTAACGCCTTTCAGGCATTTGTAATTGGTTTTGATGGCAATGAAATAAAGAGAGTTCTGTTCTGTTTCTTAATCTCTATTTCTCCTATGCCAATTTGTTGTTGCTGGACATGGGGTACGTGCCGTTCGTTTTTAGGCGAGGATCTTGCGCCATCCGAACTAGTCGAGGCTTGCAAACTGCCCTGATCCAAACGAAGGATTAGGGATTGTTCGGTGATAGAATACGCTCCTTATCTTGGTCAGAAGCTCGGAGATTCATGCTTCGTCCCCATTGGAAACCGAATGTTTATGGCTCGGCCTTGCCGAGGTTTCAGAATTTGTTACTTGGCCCTGCCAAGGTTCAAAAATCTGTTGCTCGGCCCAGCCGAGGTTTGAAGAATTTATTGCTCGGCCCAACCAAGGTTCGGAGATGTTTTACTTGGCCCTGCCAAGGTTCGGAGAATTTGTTGCTCGGCCCCGTCGAGGTACGGAGAACTTTTTGCTCGGCCCAGCCGAGGTTCGGAGAACTTGTTACTTGGCCCTGCCAAGGTTCGGAGAATCTATTGTTCGACCCAGCCGAGGTTCGGAGATTTGTTGCTCGGCCTCACCGAGGTTCGGAGATTCGGGGCTCAGAGAAGTGACTTAGTCGCCACTATGAGCCGTAGTGTTAGGTCCCTACGGTGTTTGGTGAGGGGTGGAATTCTTCCCTTTTTGCGTTTCCCGAAAGGCGGGCAGCTTAAAAGAGCTTGGGGAAGTGTTGGGAGCATTCATTACGGGGGGCCGGCAGATCGGGAGATACTCTATTCAGGGGGTTCCCGAACAGTCTATCCGCATTACCGATTTCACTCGGGATGGGGCACGGCCTTTCGGATTCTGCAGGCGCTAATTAAAGTGATGATACGTGGCGAGTTCTTATAGGTCGGTGGTTATGGCCCGACTGATCGAAATACTCGCCTGACAAGTATAAATACGACCGGGGGTGCTGGTCTTAGCCACCCCTCTGATTCAGTCTCGAAATAGTTTTTGTCATGGCTTCTCAAGGAGGAGAGTGATCGTCCGACGAACTAAGGGCGTCAATCAATGGCCTGTTACATCCGACGAGGGGCCACCCCACGATCACCATCGACGGGCTAGGCCTGGCATCGACCCTCGGAGTCACCAGCGGCTCGTGAGGGTTGTTGAGGAATATGTTGACGTTTCTATGAGGGAGGCGGAGGCCCTGCGCCGGGTGGCGGACCGGCAGAGGGAATAGATAGTGTCACTCCGCCAGCAGGTCGCCGATCTTACTGAACGCCTGGAGGACCTGCTGGCGTCTGGGAGTGACAGTGAGCCCTAGCTAGGGCTTCTTCTCCTTTTTTTCTTTTTCTTTTTGTTTCTTTTGTTTCTCTTTTTGTATTTCCTTTTACAATCAATGAAAAAGGCCTTTTTTGACAACCTCTTATTTTCTAAGATTTTTGAAGAAGAACCATTCATGTTTGGTTGAATAGTCGGAGAGCCTGGGTGGCTCCATTGGTTCACGCGCTGAGTCATGGCTTCATTTGAGTCGGGCGTTTGTTCGGTAGGTTATAGGGGCATTGCCCAAAGATTTCAGCAGCAAAGGGGGAATCTTCCAGCTTTGCCTGGGGTTTGTGGCCGGTCATGTAAGGCTTTTTGAACCCTTTAGGGGTTTGCCGGAGGCGCATTCTTAGAGTCCGTTTAAGATTTTTGCTCAGTGTGCCTTTTCTCAAATTGGCCGAAGTTCTGGGGACTATTTGGAAGTTCTTCGCTTTAATCGGGGCCTGCGTACTTTGGTTTTCTGCCAGGACTTTAGTTCGAAGAATTATTGCTCGGCCCAGCCGAGGTTCGGATATTAGCTGCTCGGCCCAGCCGAGGTTCAGAGAATTTTTTACTTGGCCCTGCCAAGGTTCGGAGAAATTGTGGCTCGGCCCTGCCGAGGTTCGGAGATTTTTTACTTGGCCCTGCCAAGGTTCGGAGAAATTGTTGCTCGGCCCTGCCAAGGTTCGGAGATTTTTTACTTGGCCCTGCCAAGGTTCGGAGAAATTATTGCTCGGCCCTACCGAGGTTTGGAGATTTTTTACTTGGCCCTGCCAAGGTTCGGAGAAATTGTTGCTCGGCCTGCCGAGGTTCGGAGATTTTTTACTTGGCCCTGCCAAGGTTTGGAGAAATTGTTGCTCGGCCCTGCCGAGGTTCAGAGATTTTTTACTTGGCCTGCCAAGGTTCGGAGAATTTGTTGCTCGGCTCAGCCGAGGTTCAGAGAATTTTACTTGGCCCTGCCAAGGTTCGGAGAGTTTGTTGCTCGGCCCCGCCGAGGTACGGAGAACTTATTGCTCGGCCCAGCCGAGGTTCGGAGAACTTGTTACTTGGCCCTGCCAAGGTTCGGAGAATCTGTTGCTCGGCCCAGCCGAGGTTCGAAGAATTTTTTACTTGGCCCTGCCAAGGTTCGGAGAATTTGTTGCTCGGCCCAGCCGAGGTTCGGAGAATTTTTTACTTGGCCCTGCCAAGGTTCGGAGAATTTGTTGCTCGGCCCAGCCGAGGTTCGGAGAATTTTACTTGGCCCTGCCAAGGTTCGGAGAATTTTTGCTCGGCCCGGCCGAGGTTCGAGATTTTTTTACTTGGCCCTGCCAAGGTTCGAGAATTTGTTGCTCGGCCCAGCCGAGGTTCGGAGAATTTTACTTGGCCCTGCCAAGGTTCGGAGAAATTTTGCTCGCCCAGCTGAGGTTTGGAGAATTTGTTGCTCGGCCCAGCCGAGGTTCGGAGATTTTTTACTTGGCCCTGCCAAGGTTCGGAGAATTTTTTACTTGGCCCTGCCAAGGTTCGGAGAAATTGTGGCTCGGCCCTGCCGAGGTTCAGAGATTTTTTGCTCGGTCCAGCCAGGTTCGGAGAATTTTTTACTTGGCCCTGCCAAGGTTCGGAGAATTTGTTGCTCGGCCCAGCCGAGGTTCGGAGATTTTTTACTTGGCACTGCCAAGGTTTGAAGAATTTGTTGCTGGCCCAGCCGAGGTTCGGAGATTTCCTGTTCAGATAGGTAGCTCGGTCGTGCCGGGGATTGGTAAGCAGCATTTGTTTCTTTTCGCAATCTTTGGCAATGTAATGCATAATGATTTATGTTGCAAATTACGAAAACACGTGTCGACAGGAAGGTATAATGAGGTATATGAAAATGGACTTATAGAGGACATACCCTATTGATAATACTTACGGAGATTGTCCGAGTTCCATGTTCGGGGGATGGATTTTCGTTTAAATCTTGAAGCTTGTAGGTTCCCGGTCCAATGATCTCCGCTACTTGGTATGGTCCTTCCCAGTTTGGTGCCAGCTTTCCTTGTTCCAGTGGTTTGGAGACAGAGGCTTTTCGGAGAACAAGATCGCCAGGTAGGAAGGCTTTCCCTTTGACTCTGGAGGCGTGGTAGCGGGCCACCCTTTGTTGATAAGCAGCCACTCTGATCCGGGCCTTCTCTCTGATCTCCTCTATCAGGTCAAGGTTGGTGCGGAGCTGTTCGTTGCTAGCTTCCTCTGAGTAGCTTTCCACCCGCAACGATGGGAGGCCTATTTCCACAGGGATAACGGCCTCCGTGCCGAAGGCCATCCGGAATGGGGTTTCACCTGTCGGGATTCTCGGGTGGTGCGGTAGGCCCATAGAACATGATGCAGCTCCTCCGCCCACCTGCCTTGAGCTCTGGAAAGGCAAGCTTTGATCCCCTGAAGGAGGGTCCTATTGGTCACTTTGGCCGCTCCGTTGGCTTGTGGATGCCCGACCGAGGTGAGGTGGTGACGGATTCCATGCTCCTCACAGAACTGGCAGAATTTAGAGTTGTCGAACTGCTTACCGTTATTGGTGATTATGGTATGCGGGAGGCCGAATCGACAGATAATGGACCTCCATACAAAATCTCTGGCCATGCCTCGGTTATTTGTGCAACCACTTCCGCCTCGACCCATTTAGTGAAGTAGTCGATGGCGACAAATAGGAATTTCCGCTGCCCCGTGGCAAGCGGGAATGGGCCGAAGATGTCCATCCCCCATTTGGCGAAGGGCCAAGCGGAGGATATGGGAACTAGGTTAGCGGAGGGGAGCCTTTGGATGCTTGAGTGCCTCTGGCATGGGTCGCAGGCTCAGACTAGATCGTCTGCATCCTTCTGCATAGTTGGCCAGTAGTAGCCTTGTCGCAGCACCTTGTGGCATAGGGATCGGCTTCCCAGATGGTTGCCACAAATCCCTTCATGTACTTCGCGCAGAGCATAATCTGCTTCGGACGGGCGGAGGCATCTGAGCAGTGGCATGGAGAGGGACCGTTTGTAAAGCTGGTTGTCGATCAACACGTAGTGGGTGGCCTGCAGCTTCAGCTTTCTAGCCTCTCTCCGGTCGGGTGGAAGCGACCCTTCTTTGAGATATTTAAGAATGGGATCGAACCAAGATGGTTCAGCTTCAACTTGCATTATTCGTCGGCTTCCGTGATGCTGGGCTTTTCCAGAGTTTCCAGGTGGAACTTTTGTTCGGCGTCCATTGATTCCGCGGTCGCCAATCGGGAGAGTAGGTCGGCACGGGCATTCTTGGATCTGGGAATCTGAATGATCTCAAATTCAGTAAAATGGGGAAGCAGGCTTTGCACCTCTTGAAGATATCGAACCATGTTCAGCTCCCGAGCTTCAAACTCTCCTCGTACATGGCCGGCCACCAGTTGAGAGTCGGTGAAGGCATTAAGCTTTTTTACCTTCAGATTACGGGCGATTCAGAGGCCGGCTAGCAGGGCTTCGTACTCGGCTTCGTTGTTGGAGGCCGGGAAAGAGAACCGGACGCCATATTCAAAGGTTACCCCCTCCGGACTGGTGAGAACCAGGCCCGCACCGGAGCGATGGGCATTAGATGACCCGTCAACATGGAGGAGCCACCGGGCTCTAGATTTTGGTTCTTCGGGGAGTTTGGGGTAGAACCGTCCTCCGGGATGGTACACTCGAGGAGGAAGTCGGCTAGCACCTGAGCTTTGATGGCTGGGCGAGGCTGAAAGTGTATGTCATGCTCGCTCAACTCGACGGCCCACTTGGTCATTCTTCCCGATGTCTCGGGACGGTGGACTACCGCCTTGATGGGTTGGTCGGTCAGGACCGTCACAGAATGTGCTTGGAAGTATGGTCGCAGCTTCCGAACTGAGGTGATTAAGGCTAACACCATCTTCTCAATTCTGCTATATCTTGTCTCCGCATCGTGGAGTAGCCTGCTGACATAGTAGATCGGCTTCTGGACTTTGCCTTCTTCCTGACCAGCACCGAACAGACGGCACCCTCTGAAACAACCAGGTACAAGAATAGGGTCTCACCCGGGGCCAAACTGCTGAGGAGTGGGGGCAAGCCGAGGTATTTCTTGAGATCTTGAAATGATTTTTGACATTTAGGAGTCCACTGGAAGTTCTTAGCCGACCGGAGGGTTTTGAAGAAGGGGAGGCATCTCTCGGCCGACCGCGCCACAAAGCGGTTAAGAGCCGCTATCCTCCCGGTTAGGCGCTGGATCTCTTTAATAGATGCCGGGGGCCATTTGTTGGAGAGCTTGAATCTTCTGGGGGTTAGCTTTGATACCTCGCTGGGAGACTATGAAGCCGAGAAACTTCCCTGAGTTAACGCCGAAGGCGCATTTGGTCGGATTGAGTCTCATCCCATACTTGCGCAGCGTTGCAAAGCTCTCTGAGAGGTCCTCGACATGCCGTGATGCTTCTTTGCTTTTGACCAGCATGTCGTCCACGTACACCTTCATATTTGGCCGATTTGCTCCTTGAATACTTTGTTAACCAGCCTCTGGTAGGTTGCACCTGCATTTTTAAGACCAAAAGGCATGACACGGTAACAGTAAGTACCTTGGTCGGTTATGAAGGCGGTCTTTTCTTCGTCCTCGGGAGCCATCTGGATCTGATTGTAGCTTGAATAGGCATCCATGAACGACAACATCTGGTGACCTGAGGTGGCATCCACGAGCTGGTCGATCTGGGGAAGAGGGAAGTTGTCCTTCGGGCAGGCTTTGTTGAGGTCGGTGAAGTCGATGCAAATCCTCACTTGCCATTCGACTTCTTCACCATGACGACGTTTGATAGCCAGCTCAGATAATTTATCTCCTGGACGAAATTTGCCTTGATGAGTTTGTCTACCTCTTCTTCAATGGCCTTTTATCGTTCTGGGACGAAGCTCCTCTTCTTCTGCTTGACGGGCCTGTGCATCTCGTCCACGTTGAGACGATGGACGAGAACCTCGGGCTGATCCCTGGCATGTCGGAGGCGGACCAGGCAAGAGTCAGCGTTGCTTCGAGAAACCTGATCAATCTGTGCCGAGGTTCTCCCTTAAGCAGCGATCTGATTTTTATGGTTCGGTCGGGACGAGCCTCATCCAATGGCACCTCCTTCATTTCCTCTGCCGGTTCTCCTTGCTGTTCTACGAAGTCCTCTCGAGCATCTAGCCCATCAACCTCCGGCATTCTAGACTGAAGGCTTGTAACGAAGCACTGCCGAGCCATGGCTTGACTTCCTCGCACAATTCCAACTCCTTGCTCGGTGGGGAATTTCATGAATAAGTGCGGGATGGAGACAACTGCCTTGAGGGACATCAGACCGGGCCTGCCAATATTGTTGTATGGAGACCTGAGGTTGGTCACTAGGAAGTCCATGTGGATAGTGGCCACAAGGGGCCAGCTCCCGCGCGGACCGTCAGGGTGACGACCCCTTCCGGGATGATGACGTCACCTATAAATCCCATTAGAGTGGAATCCACGGCTCGAAGGTTTTCCATGAGTAATTTCATCCTGGCAAACACATCGAGATACAGAACATTCATCGAACTTCCACTATCAACGAGGATTCGGCTTACGTCATAATTATTCAAGTTGAGGGATACAACTAATGCGTCATCATGGGGGAACTGTATCCCTTGGAGATCATCATCGGAGAAGGAGAGCTCGCCCGTCCGCGCCCTCTTCGGTGCTGATCCTTCACCGTCGTCCCTGGGGCTCGACCCGCCGGCCTCTTCGATCATGTTGATGCGGCCGATCACGGGCAGATTTGGTGGAGGAGGAGGTTGTCGAAGTTTGGGCTGGCGGTCACCTCCTTGTCCTAGCTCAGGCGCCCTCTTGAATTGATCCAGTCGTCCCCACTGGATCAGCCTCTCGATTTCATTTTTCAGTTGCCAGCATTCTTCAGTGTCGTGGCCGTGCTCCCGGTGGTAGCGATAGTACTTGGTGGGATCTCTTCGGGTCGGGTTCCCTCGAGAGGAACTGGCTGGGGGAGCTGGCGCTCTATCTCCATGAGGATTTGCGCCGGGGCACGGTTAGCGGAGTGTAGTGATCGAATCGCCTGAGAGGGCTCCGGGAGCGATTCCTTGGTGGCAGCGGGGGAACTCTTTGGCGGCGAGGTGGACTTGGCCGACGGGCGGGACGGTGCCTGTCGGGACCTTTGGGCTCCTTCTTCTTTGCCTGCTCGGTGTGGGCAACTCTCCGCGATTCTTCGACCCTAGCGTATCTGTCCGCTAGGGCCATCATATCAGAGAGGCTAGAGGGTAGCTGACTTCCATAGCCAGGTAGAAGTCGTTTTCCTTTGAGACTCCCCCCGCCAAGGTGGACATAGCCACCTCATGATTAAGGTGGTCCACCTCTAACATGGCCTTATTAAAATGGCCAAGATAATTTCTCAAGGACTCCCCCTCTCTCTGCTTAACTTCGGAGAGGGAGTCAGATCTTCGTCGGTGGTGGTGGCTACTGACGAACTGGCCAATAAACATATGGCTCTGCTCGTCAAATGAATCGATGGAACCTGGCTTCAAGGTATTGAACCAGGTTGGGCAGATCCTCTGAGGGTGGAGGGGAAAGCACGGCAGAGGATTGCGTCAGATGCTCCGTGGAACATCATTATTGACCGAAGCTGCTAAGATGGTCGTACGGGTCAGAAGAGTCGTGGTAGGGTTCGACAGCTGGTAGCTTGACATGGGAGGGAATCACTTCCTCCATAATCCCCTTGGAGAAAGGGATGCCCTGCTCCGCTTTGGACTGGGGCGGATGGGCCTGCTTGGTAGCGTCCAGCTCCTGACGATCTCCTGGATCTGACGACGGATCTCCTCTTCACCGATCAGAGGAGGAGCTGAGCGTTAGGATCGTAGGGACGACATCGAATCATGGTGGGAGGTCACTGGGGAGAGGGATCGGGCTCGCCGAGATCTGGGAGGATCCCTATCATAACCACCTCGCGGGACTGGTTTGTCCCCTCTGGATCGGTGTGGGGGGTCCATGGATTTATGCGGACTGGAGGAGGAAGTTGCCGGCGAAGAAGGAATCGCGGCCTCCTTATGAAAGTGTGGAGCGGGAGGAGCCGTAAGGCGCTCCTGGACCAGGTGAGTCAGGGCCTGGACTTGCTGGACCAGCGAGGCAAACTGGTCCTGGGTCACCGGGATGGCAGGCGGTGACGGGGTTTCGATTGGTAGAGGCTGCGGCGCTATACCGCTCACCGGATCAGGCCTTTGGGAAGCGTCTGATCTTGGGTTTCAGAGGTTGCTCTTCTTCGATTGGCCATTAGAGAGGTTCTACTCCGGATCGAGATCCTTATCTCCTTTCTTCAAGTTTTAATGGGACTTGAGGGCCCTTCCTCTAGCGCCAATCTATTGCCGCTGGGATCCGTCCTCGACTCGGACGCAGTCGATCTCCTGGGGAGGACCTGCACATAAGTCCTCGCGCGAGAGGCGTTGGGGGTGGCCCTCCGCGGAAGACCCTCCAACGCTCAAGTCAGTGGGAGGAAATCGGTGATCAATCAGAAAATGGGGAGGTGGATCTCTCCGGTGAGTCTCTCCAGGGGCGGCCGATCGGGAGCTCTAGAGGGTGAGAGCACCGACGAGCAGCTGGCGAGAGCGGGAGAGTGAGAGTGAGGGTGTGAGCGCATACATGAGGGAATCTAGGAGTGTCATATTTATAGGTTGTCACCTGGATCTTGAGCGCCTTCTGGAAGGTTCGAAGGTTGTTAGGATACGGAGACGGATCGAATCGGGCCGTTGGGATCCATATCTTGTTTGTTAGGGGATCGATGGCTAGGAGAGCTCCTTGATGGCTTGAGATCTGGTAGGTGTGTAGGTCCTAGGTAGCCGTGTTAGGTTCTAGACCACTTCTCAACATGATTCCTTGCCTAGGATGTTGTTACGATAGGTCTAGGCTCTCCCGCGTCAGGTTCCGTGGAGGTGAGTATTGGATCGTGGATCGCTCCGTGAAGCCGAGCCATGGAAGCTCGGGGGGAAACGAACTACAGGAAGCTCGGGAGGGCCGAGCTATGGGAGTTCGGTGAAGACGAACTATGGAAGCTCGGGAGAGTCGAGCTATGGAGCTCGGGGGAGACGAGCTATGGAAGCTCGGGAGAGCCGAGCTGTGGAAGCTCGAGAGAGACGAGCTATGGAAGCTCAGGAGAGCCGAGCTGTGGAAGCTCGGGAGAGCCGAGTTATGGGAGCTTGGGGGAGACGAGCTATGGAAGCTCGGGAGAGCCGAGCTATGGAAGCTCGAGAGAGACGAGCTGTAGGAAGCTTGGGGGAGCCGAACTACAGGAAGCTCGGGAGAGCCGAGCTGTGGGAGCTCGGGGAAGCCGAGCTATGGAAGCTCGGGAGAGCCAAGCTACGAAAGCTCGGGAGAGCCGAGCTATGGGATGCTCGGGGATATCTTGACGGGCGAAGGAATGGGATCGGTCTTAGCCTCCTCGCACGGATATTGATGCAATGATAATTTTACCCCCCAACAGTTAGTAACGTAGTCGCACTTGCTCTCTGAAAAATTGCGGATACTCGTTCACTCACTAAACACCAAATTTGACTCTCAATTCTTTTGCTGCACATCCAAACAAAAAGATCAAAGAAACCGACCGACTAATCATCAGATCTGATCTTTTAGCCAAGTGTTTCATCAACAGCTCGAGTTTGGCTTAAAAATATACGAATCGACTCGAGAATGGCATCGCCACAAGGTGAGCCAAATTTGAGTTAAACCTGCCTTGCTTCGGTTATCACTTGAATGGAAGATGATCAAAAAGTTAACCCAAAGATTAAAAAAAAAAAAAATTTGGTCGGCACTGGGAGATAAACTAGAGATAGCTGACGCTAATCCGCTAAGCACCAAAAGTGGCCACCCACCGCTTTGCATGGTAGTCGGAGCTGCAGAACAAAAGAACGAAACCGCTCGCAAAGCTCCAGAGGGACCCACGTTCAGATGCCTCGCGTTTGCTTGTCGCTTGCTAATGGATCAAATGGCTGGTTCCCTTGACGAGTCTTTTAATTACTTTGTTTGGCAGCGAGGGATCCGGGGGACTCTCTTAATTACGTCCGTTGAGGGAGATATGGACGGTCCAAATCCCACCTACTAAAGATGAGTTACTTCAGTAATGCATATCTGGTTCTCAAGTGGTCCCCATCACCATGAGACACTCGGAAGACATGCATGAAAGGCAACAAATTAATGAAGCTACAGCTCGAAATCTTGATAATTTTCTAATTTATGCATTCTTATCTCTCTTTTCTTTTGCTTTTTTTTTATATATACTTATCATTTTGTGTATAATGAATTTTTAGAATGGACAATGCCTGTAAATATGAGTTTATATAACTTTAGATTTGACATGATTTATTTCACTGCTCCTTAGATGATGTGTCACCATTTTATTCGACAACAACAATAAAATTATACGGTCATGAATAGGGAGTCTAAAATGAATTTCAGTCCGATATCTTATTTTTATACCCATCTACAGGTTTCAGGCTATTATTTTATACTGCTAATCACATCTCGTGCACTGTTTTACAAATCTTGCTTGGAAATAATATACTCTACTTCTTAACATATTAGTCAGCAGTCCAACCATGACATTATACTTGACCATTTCTTTGAAACAAGCAGAATTTTTTATCTTTCTTTAAGTAAAATAATTATAGTATATAATCATTTTACTCAGAAATCATAACCCTAGGCCAGTACGTTATTCAAATCAGCCATATAACAACCATGAATTTTCATGAACATGATCAGCAAGTTAGTAAACAACACTAATGAACAATTGATCCATGATTTAACAAGCTCTTATCACTGTCTGCTTTTGTTTGTTGTCTCACCCATTCTTCTGTCCCATCCCTGAAAATGAATATATATAATCTTCTGATTTCTATGTATTTTTATGCACTTGTACCAACACTAATACTCTGTATTTTCATTATTCTCATGGTTATAATACAGCTTAAATGCACAAAGGAGCACAAACAAGAAAAAAGAAACGAACATTAATCCTTCATTCATTCCATGGCGTTGAAATTTACAGCAGAGGTGAATCAAGTGTGAATCCAGTTGGCCATGCATGAAGCTGTGAGGTGGAGAGAAATCAAGGGCGAGCTTACACTTAGCACAAAACTATAGAGACCGACATATCGGCAATCACGATAAATAGCCCTCTCCGGTTGCCCTCATCGATCACAAAAAGCAGATAAAGCTCTCTCTCTCCTCTAGTTCTCTGTGATCTCTCTGCCCTTCTTCTGAAACCCATCTCCACCGCTGCCCCCTCTTTCTTCTTCTCCTCCTACTTTCATCCATATATCTGCCCATCCCTCTATCATGGCAATGCAAGGTGACCCCAATAAGAACTCTGCATTCTTTCACCACCCCGAGCACCCCGTCCCCATCCCCCTTTACGTCGGGCTGTCCTGCTATGCCACCGCCGGCTCCTCGGCGGCCGCTGCTAGTGGTGCCAGCACCAGCAGCAGCACCGGAGGTGCTGGTAGGGTCGATCTAAAAGACCAATCGGACGAGTTCATCATGTACAGCTACAAAGTGAAACGCTGCTCCAAGACCTGGAGCCACGACTGGACCAAGTGTCCATACGCCCACCGGGGAGAGAAGGCGCGGCGCCGCGACCCCACCAAGTATCGATACAGCGGCATCTTCTGCCCCGAGTTCCGGCTGAGGGGGGAATGCCCCCGGGGCAAGGGCTGCGAGTGCGCCCACGGCGTCTTCGAGTTCTGGCTCCACCCCACCCGCTACCGCACCCGTGTGTGCGTGAACGGCGACGCCTGCACCCGCGCCATCTGCTTCTTTGCTCACACCCCTGAGCAGCTGCGCCCGGCGGTCTTCCGCGACTGCTTCCGCTGCGGCATCGGCCGCTGCGTGGCAAAGCCCATGAGGATAGAGACTCCGGCTTTGCCTGCAGCGGATCCGCCTTTAGTGCCTGTGCCTGTGCCTGCACTGGCCTTGCCTACGGTGGGTTCACCTTCCTCTTCTTCCAAGGATGGAGAGTTCCTCGACTTCTCTGAATTCGGTTGGGTCGAGGAGCTGTTGGCCGAAGGAGGAGAGGGGGGTAGGGTTTGAGCCGGGGTGTCGAGTGATGAAGAATTTATAAAAGAGATAATGGCTGTGGTGAAGGTTGTGTTCATGTAAAGTTAAGAGACCAGTTGTAAGCTCCGGGGTCGGTCTGTGTGTTTATAGAAACCTAGAATAAAGTCGGCTTTACCCCAATTTCCTCTGTATGCAAGTTCTAGGGGCTGAAGTTTATTGATGTCTCTGATTGGGAACTTTTGTAACGATGATCATTTGTTTATATTAAATGAACGATCTCTGTTCATGATTCTCATGTATCCTCTATTCGTGACTTCCAGTTCTCTGATTTAGATGTTTTTTATCATTGATCTGTAAGTTGAAATGGAAGCTAACGAGAAGTGTTAGCGGATACCTGATAATCTTCTAGACCGGCGAAGCGTTGTATAGATAACTAAGCCTGTACGTTTGGAATTGTTGTTGTTGCTGCTGTTTTTGCTTCTATCCAAATCGATGAAATATTACGAGAAGAACGCTGAAGATCGCATTTGCATGGAACTCCTGCCATATACCATGCGTTTGTTTTCATTGTTTCTCGAGAGCAATAAATCATTGCATCCAAAAGCTTTAAGATTTTACAAATAATTTGAAAAACAAAGGAGTTCCGTCGTATACGTTTTTTGTTCTGGTTTATTTTCTTTTTCGAGTTTTTGAAATCAATGAAGGAAATAAGAGCTAAATCAAGGAGTTTTTAAAATTGCTCTCCTCAAAGTCTCATAAGTTCCTTCATCTCGATCAATCACTACTCCACTGCAACTTGGCTAGCTAGCCTGAAGGTTTCTGCAAGTTCAAGAAAGCCACCGGGCTTATTCAATGAATGATATGGATCTCTTCGATCTCATCTTGTGTGTGAATGCAAATGTTACGATGTAAATGGGATTCATGGTGCATGCTAGATCTGGTTCACGGCTTCGCAAGGCAAGCAATCCTTCTGGGTTTAAACATCCATAAGAACTCATATACTAATAAAATGCCAACCGGTAAAGTCATTGAAGATTAGGTACTAGTCAAATGTGTTTAAATTACTCATTCTTCTTGATAAAATTAAGTGGGCCTTTGCATCCCATCCATCCTAAGCATTTAAAACAGTGGAAAAAAAAAACTAGAATTAAACTTTCTTAATTTTCAAGTTATGATACTTTTATTTTATAATTTAAAATAAATTTTTGAGTGTTTATATTGTATTGATTTGTTGAAGAAAACGGCTGAATATAGTTTAATTACTTTTATTGAGGGCATGAAGAAAATAAACGGAAATAAAAGAAGAAAATAAGAGAAAGAAAACGAAATGAAAAACGAAAGAGATGGATCCAAAATCAACCGTCCAAGATCAAAAGAAATGAAAAAAAAAAAAAAAAAAAAAAAAAAAAAAAAAGGAGGAGAACCCCTCTAAAGCAAGCAAGAACTTACACGTCCAAAAGTTGTATGAAAACAGACAACCTCTTGTGGCAAAGCCGACGAGATCCTTACTTGGAGAAAAAGAAAATTTTTCTTAACCTCTTTTCTAGCTTTTTCTATATCTAGAAAGGTCTTTTCATTGCACTCTAATCAAATATATCTATTTGGGTATATTGCTATCAGATGGAAAATTGAAAACCATTGATATTCAAGTTTTAAAAGGTAAGATCTTTAGCTTTTGCTAGTAGATATATCTTAGTGAAGTCCATATTGTGTTCAATGCCAATCCATATCTTAGTTGCAACCATTGTTCTTAATTCTTTTATTCATTAGTTGGATCATACCATCTATCGCTTTATCTGAGAACATGATTATCATCAGCATACCTTGCATATTTACCTTGAGCTATATTAATTTTCTAGAACTCATGCACAAGGACTAGGATTCTAAAATTGTAAGATTGGTAGAAGGCTTTCTTGTGTAAGATAATTGGTAGGATAACCGCTAGATAGCCTTCTTTATAAAATTCTATTTGCTAAATATAATTTTTCTAAAAATAGACTTTCTCAAGTGGTATGGGTAGGAGTTACTGCTATTTGATGAGAATTGATTTTGGCTTTGGGATCTATAATAAATTCATTTGCTATATTGGTAATGATTATACTATAAGTACTTTATTTCACCCCTTCTTAAACTTTAGATCTATTCCTTTTTACAAATTAGTTCTTACTTTCAATTCTCTTGATATCCACATGTTTCTTAGTATCTCTTCCTAATGAGGCAAGTAGTTGGAATATCAATACTCTATAATAACTTTTTCCATAGGAGATTCTTTGTAGGTTTTGAGTGTCCCTATTGCTGGTCTGGGTCATGTGGATATGCTAGCTTGGGGTCCTAATTTTTAATTTGCTATCTCTTGTAAATCAGTGTATAATTCAATTAGTTATAGAGATACTTCTTAGGAGGATTCTATCATTTCTAGAATTTGGAAGCAGAAAGCTCAATCAAAGTTCCTTCATTTCATCTAAAACCTATTCAAAGTAGTCTTCCCACTGCTATTCAGGTTTCTTGTAAAATATCCTCTATTGACACTATATGTTATAAGTGCCATTTAGAGATAGAGACAGAGGATCATTTGTTCTTTAATTGCCTAACATCAGTTCTGATTTGGGATCAAATTTAGTTGCACTACCTTTACCAGGTTTATTCTATCCAATCGGCTTACAATTTATTTTGTCTAATCCAAATTATTTGAATATGAGTTTTATCCAATGCTTGCTTATTTATCTCTATAGCTGATTTGGAAGGCTCACAACAAGGTTTTTTTTCAAAGGGGTTTTCAATCCTAATATCATTTTCATGTCGACTTTTGTCCATGCTTAGGAGTCTTCTTGATCCATTTTAAATCTTTTAATATGCCTAATCTCTAGTTTTGCACTCCATGAACTTTTGTGGTTCTCTCTATGATTATTTTGGTCTCTTGGCAACCCCCTCCTCCATGTATGCTGCAAATTAATTTTAATGGTTGTATTAAAACATATTTCTGGTGCTAGATTTCTTATCAAGGATTCCTATGGAAAACTTTTGTTGGCTAGTTCTATCCGCCTTCAACTTTTCTCAGTTCTATATGTTGAGTTAATGGTTGTTTAGTAGGGAGTAAAAAGGTTTATTTAAGTTCCTTACTTCTAGATGTATTTTGGAGGAGAATTCAGCCATGGTCATTAGTTGGTTATAAGGGATAGATTTCACTTGTCTTTACCCTTTATTGAGGAGTTTCACTCTAATTTATCTTTCTTAATTTTTTTCATCATCATGTGCTTCATGTAAAAATTTAACTAGTAGATTATTCAGTTGATATGACACATAGCCTTAAGGAACCCTGATTTGGATAGATAATTTCTCTCCTCAGTTGATATTGATGGTGGAAGTTGACTCTCATGGTACTGGTTTTCTAAGATTGTGATGGATCTATGGTTGATCCTTTGTTACCCAAAAAAAAAACCCACCAAATTATCTAGCAGCAAAAATTTATTCATACATTTAGCAAGTCTTCACATTAATTCTTCTCTAGTCATGCCATAAATTGAATATATTAGTTGGATTGTTAGTGGTGTCGAGTAAACTGAAACTAAATCTAAATTTTCTTAATAGAGTGCTAATTGATAAAAAAGTCTTACAATATTTCACGGTCAAATTTATAAAGGGTACAATGGAAACATTCAAGTTAATTCTTTCTCTAAAGTTCTCCATAGTTAAGAGTTTACCCTTTTTTCGTTACAATAGAATTTTATGTTTGAAATATAAGTCCACGAAGACTTTAACATTTTATGCTAATAAATTTTTCAAATAAATTTTGCAACAGGACAAAAGGCACCCCATGAAAAACTTGAGTAATTAATTGTACTAAAATCAAATTTACTCCATAGTCAACTTAAAATTGTCTTATTATTGTTTGAAGCACCAGTGAGATATTGGCTTGTCAATGAAGCATTACTTTTAGCAAATGCTCTAAGGGCATCTTTTAAAGAGTTGGTTTTAGTTTAAGTTTTACAATTTATAATTATATTGGCTGAGTTATTTTTTTTAGTATTTTTGGCCCATAGTTAGCTCAAATGTATCTTAGTTATTAGAGGAGTTTGACTTCAGTAGATCCCAATTTTACCATCACTATAGACTATTTTTTAAAAAAAATTGCAAACCATTCTATTTTTAATACTATCATTGTAGTAAATATTTTAATGAAAAAGCAATTTTGAACCCTTCCCCCTTGGTTTATGCACATACATATAGATATAGATAAAATATGGAAATCTAAAAGAAATATACTCTAAATAATTAACAACAAATTTTATAACTAGTCTATTGAAGTAATTTTTATAAATATATCAAAAGACAAAATATAATAAAAAATACAAAGAACTATTTATGTAATTAAAAATTGTACTAACTAAATTACGAAAAGATGCTTTGCATGACCATGTTGATTATAGCATTTGGTCTTGAATAGAAAAATAATAGAAGTCAAGAACAAAAGTATATATATGATGGGAAATAATAAATGTACAAAATATCTATAAGAGAAAAAGGTTGGGCTAGCATAAAAATCACATCTTTTTTTCCCTTCTCCCTCCTATTCTTCTTGTGATACCTATGATTTAAAATAACAATTGATTGGAATCTAAAATATTAAATTAAAATAATTAAAAGAAAATCCAATTATATATTTGCATTGGCTATATTAGAGAGGATTCATGTTGTTTATAGCATTTGGTCTTGAATTAAAAAAATAGAAAAAAAGAAGATATATATATAAGAAAGAATAAATATGCAAAAGATTTATAAGAGAAAAAGGTTGGGCTAGCATAAAATTACCTCATTTTTTTTCCTTTCCTGTCCTACTTTTCCCATGATTCTTATGATATAAAATAAAAACTAATTAGAATATGAAATATTAAAAAAATAATTAAAAAATCAAATGATATATATTTGAATTAGCTACATCAAAAAGGATGTTCATATAATTTTGATCATATTTAGTTTTAAATTATGGAGGTTTCATATCAATAATTTGAGCTATTATCTATAATTTTTTATTTTTAAAATTCTTATACATAAAAAATTATGTAATTTGAAGACTATATCATATTATACATCAAGTAGTTAAAAGATTAAATAATTTACATAATATGAAATAATATATTTTTTAGGCTTCTCGATAGTGGATCATATCTAATATATTAAAGTCGAGAATCTTTAAATCAGATGAATTTTAGTGCATTAACATTTTAAGATAGTGGATCACATTTAATAGCTCAGATCATTAAAGTAGAATCCCCATCATCTAAATTAGACTTGACTAAATTCGTCTATAGATCCTCTTGAGTATAGCCAGATTAAATGTATATGTGTGTGTAATATTATATAAGAGAGAAATATATTACTTTAGAATCTAATTTTTTAATAAATTATCCTTAATATCTCCCATCATGATATCTAAAAATAATGTGATAAGAAAAATTAGGTATATATCTAAAATTGTACAAATCTAATTAGATTGTGGTCATCTTAAAATTGAAAAAAATAAATAACAAACTCTTAAAAGTAAACTTTAAATAATTCAAATCTCAATTAATAAAATAATTTTATCTAACAATGAACCCTATCATTAAAATTATAATTTTATCTTATTACTTTGCTCCCTCCCTGGCCCTTTCTTTTTACACCATGCACTATCCACTCTTCTATGTTTTGGATCAGAATTGGGTTGGGTCAAGCCCAGTCATGCCCTTATTCAAGACATATCAATTTTTTTTGATTTTAATTAGGTTAGATTTAAACCTAAACATTTTTTAAAAATTTAGGTTCTGTTTAGGATAACTGTTGGGACTATCTGTTAGAAAAGAGCTACCTCACATAACTGATAAAAGAAAACTACTGTTACCCTCCAATAGCTATCTCGAATAGGGCCTTTAATCCAAACTTAACTCGATCAAGTTACAAACCAAAACTAATCAAGGTTTTCTAAATATCTCCTTCATGGTAAAGGATAAGCAATTAGGATACACAAAGTGTTAAACACTAAAAAATAGCAACCAATGTCATTTATATAGAGACCTTGTTCAAATTAAATTATAGAATTATGAGTACTATTTTCAATTTATAATGATGCAGAAATCCAACTTAATTGTAACTTGTGTTTGTGAGTACTTATATCAAGTCTATAAGTACAAATAAATAAATAATAATAATTAATTAGATTTTTTCAATAGCAAATAAAAGGCACATGCATGACCTTTTCGAAAATATATCTAACTCTAAATTTCTTCCATCCTATTTAATGGAAAACTTAAATCCCATTACAATATGATTGTCAAAAAAAACAAAACTACCAAGGTGCAACTGTGAAACTAAAAGAAATTAAATGAGGAGACTAGTGTCTAGATTCATTCAAATGGTTATTATTAAATGGTATAAGAAAGGTTCATTGAAGCCTATAAAAGGGATTGTATTCATGCTCATTTTGAAATAAGCAATCAGTAATTTCATAAGCTAAGAACCTTCCTCTCTTGTTCTCATCCCTCCTCCATGCTAGCCTACCACACTTCCACATAGCCTACACTTATTGTATCAGAGCCTAGTTATCCTCCACCCATAGCCTCCACAAACATGTTTCAAGTCCTTAGATTGAGTAGAGAGAATTATAAGAATTGGTGCATTCAATCGAAAGCTTTGTTTAGTTCCCAAGAAATTTATGGGTGCTTGTTGGAGTAGCTACAAGGAACCAGAATCACAACAACATGAAGGAGCACTTTCAAAAGAGCTAAAGGATCAACTCAAAAGTTCAAAGAAGAAAGACAAGAAGGCATTATTCACTATATACCAAAGTCTAAATGAAGCCACCTTTAAAATCATTGCTGCTACTACGACATCAAAAGATGCTTGAGAATTACTTTAGAAGACATTCAAAGGAATTGAGAAGATAAAAAAAATGTACTTGCGAACTCTAAGAGTTGAATTTGAATCTACAAATGAAGCCTTCCAAACCTATTTGTAATTAGTTTTCAAGAATGATGGTGGTTGTTAACCAACTTAAAAGACATGGTGAAACACCAATTGATGTTGCTGTTTTTAGACCCAAAATTTGATTATATGGTTGTAGCCATTGATGAATCAAAGGACTTAGAGGAAATGGCCATGGCATAAGTCATGAGTTCTTTATAAACCCATGAAAGAAGCTCAACATAAGAGGAGAAGAGAAGCTACTAGAGTAAGTAATTCAAACTAAGGAGGAGGATTTAAGAGGAGAGAAAATCTTAAGAGGCTAAGGCAATGGGTGAAGAGAAAGAGGAGGATGGTTTCAAGGAGCTTCACAAGATCAAAGAAGGATAAATGAGCAAAGGAGAAAGTCAGGCATCTTGGCAAGTAGCAACAATTGCAAAGAGATCAAGCAAGAGAAAGACATGAAAATAAATTGGGATCAAGCAAAAGAAAGATATGAAAATAAATTAAGGTATGAAAAATCTAAAGTCCACTGTTATATTTACAAGAAGTTTAGCTATTATAGTTTTGAGTGTTGGTATAATGATGCTAAAAATGAAGAAGAGAGAGTTAATTTTGTTAAAAAGAAAGGAAGAAAAGAAGGCATATTATTGTTGGCTTACAAAAAAGATGGAGAAAATCAAGGAAGCACATTGTATCTTGACATTGGAACTAGTAATCATATATGTGAAAGAAAGAAATTATTCATAGAGTTTGATAATGGATATAAAGTTGTTCACTTTTTAATTTATCGAAAAGGTCAATGGAAGGAAAAAGTAAAATCCTTATCAAACTTAAAAATGGAGCAGAGGAGTTTGTTTCTGGTGTTTATATGTTCTTGATATGAGTAGTATTATATCAAGTTTTGATCAATTGCTTGAAAGGGATATGATATCTATCTTAAGGAGTTAAGCCTTTCAATTGAGATAAAAACAATACCTTAATGATACATGTATATGTCAAAGAATAGAATGTTTCCATTGAATTTTCTAATTAAAGATTCTAAATGGCTTAAAGCAAAATTCACAGTTAGCACAATGGTGTCTTAGATTTGGCCATTTAAATATTGATGAGCTAAAGCTTTTGTTGAAGAAGAAAATGGTGATAAAAACTCTTTAGATTTTTTATAAGAATTTCTTAAAGTTAGTCCAAACCTATAGCCGTAGCTTAATACTACAATTCTCACATAGGTAAATCCTTCAAGAGTTTTTGTTACTAATACCATGTAGATAACTTACCTCGAATCCATTTAGTGTATAACTCAATCTTACATAAATTTATTTTATCACCACTCATCATAGAGATAGGAAGACAAATTTCTTTAAAATTTATGCTCTAACATGATCATCTAATTAGCTTTATATATGCTTTATTGAACTCTTTCATGGGATCTCTAATTATAGAAGTTGGGTATCCACTATGGGTGACCAAATAATGGGCTTAAGCCCCATCTTCCTCAATACTTTTAGGACTCCCCTCCTAACAATTCCTTAGTTAATTGATTTGTTAATTCTTTTTAGACTTAATAAATTTTAAGAAAATAATATTATTTTTTATATCTTATCTTATAAATTTATAAAAAGCCTTACGTGTTAATTAGTCTTTTTAGTGATATTCTTTTTATTAGTCAGTTCGATTACAACCTTCATAATGAATTAATATGATCGAAACTTGATTAGGAATCAAAGGTATCTCTAATACTAGATTCTTAATTCACTTTGCCTCATTATAGATGGTGTTTAGAACTACCAACTCAGCCTCTATAGTGCTTCTAGAGATGATAGTTTGCCTAAATGATTTCCAAGCAATATCAACACTATTGAGAAAAAAAAATTCGATCATTGATTTAAGATTAAAAGAATCGGTGAGCCAATTAGTATCACTGTAACCCTCAACCACCTTGTAGCATTCAATAAACATCAAAAAGAGATCAAGTATTCCTTTTAAATATTAAAACACTCTTTTTAAAGCAATCTAATGAGATTGATCAAAATCTTGGTTATATTTACTAAATTTCTCTATAGCATAGGCAACATTTTCTTATCTTATTTGCTACATACAAGAGAAATCATATAATTTGAGAATAATTTAACTCATTAATAGGATAATCAAGATTTTTCTTTAAGTGAAGACTAGGATTATATGGAATCAAAATTGATTTAAGATTAGAATAGCTAAATTTCTTAATCATTTTTTAAATAGAGTGAGAAAGGAAGAGTCTTATTCCTTTGTAGGATTTGATAAGCTTCATTTCTAGGATCACATTTGCTTCACATAGGTTTATCATATCAAATTTAGATGAAAGAAATTTTTGATTTTTAAAATAATTTAAAAAAATATTCTAAAGATTATGATATCATTGACATAAAAGTAAAGGATTACACAATCATCATCAATGAACTTAGAATAGATATACTTATCATGATTATTGATTTTAAATATAAAAGATAGAAGGATCTGATCAAATTTCTCATGCCATTGTTTTAAAGCCTATTTAAGACTATATAAGGACTTAACAAGTTTACAAACCTTATTCTCTTTTCATTTTATAACAAAACCTTTAGGTTGCATTTGACACATCGCCAGCAATTTAAATGATAATGTGGATTACCTACAAGATAGATTACCACTTGATAGATTATCAGTAATATTGATTACTATGTTTAGTATACACAGGTGATGCAACAATAATATTGATTACTATGTTTGATATAACAAACAGATTACCAGTCATATAACATTAAATTTCTAAAATACTTCTAAATTAAATGTATAAAAAATTATATATTATTATATATTTTATTTAAAAAATTTATATTTATAAATGATAATGTTTAAAATATATATATTTATAAATGATATTCGAAGCGAGTGGTAAAGATGCTGAAGCCACGATCGAAAAAAATTTCACAGCGTACCATGGGGCCACTGGGCGGCGTAGATCCGCGCTCGACTCCGCAGAAGAGGGTGTGGCTTGGGACCTTTGACATGGAGGTTCCAGCGAGATCGGTAAAAGATGATGCGTATAGAGAGCGATCAAAAGAAAAAAAGAATAATTTTATCAAAAAGTAATTTATCAGATTACCATATCTCTGATAATGTGGATAATCATCCCTTCATGAAGTAATCTGAATTATCTCTTATGAGGTAATTTAGATTACCACTGCAAGATAAATTACCATTCAAAATATGTACCAAACATAGCTATCTGGTAGGCCCCTTTTAAATTACCGATAATCTGGATATATTACCTTCTATCAAACACCCCCTTAGGCTATTCCACATAAATCTCCTCCTCGAGACCTTGATTAAGGAATGTAGTTTTTATATTTATTTGATGAATGATCAACTTATTGATGAAAACAATAATAAAAAAAGATTTAAGGGTTTTAGTTATAGAAGAATAAATATTAAAAAAATTTAACCCTTTCTTTTAGTTATACCTTTTAGTTACTAATCTAGTCTTATACTTCTCTATCAAGCCATCAGGTCTAAGATTATTTTTAAATATCCACTAACACCCTAAAGGCTTGCTATCAAGAGGTAGGTCAAATAAGATCCAAGTTTGATTTTTAATGATTGAATTATACTCAAAAAGAATGATTTCCTTTTAAAAAGGGGTATCAAGTTAAAACATCACCTCCAAAAAACAAAATCCATCCTTGACTAGGAAACTAAAGAAATCTTCATCAAGATCTTTTTTCTTCTTTATCCTCGAACATTTTTTGAGTTTCAAAGGTCTATTTTTAGAGTTAGGTCTTTTTTCTTTTACTTAACTCATTAGAAGTCCCAAATTCAAAAGAATCAAAAACCATGAAAGGATTTAGAAGAGACTTGACTTGGAACCCTACTCTTAAGAGAAAATTATTTTCAAAATAAATGGTATCTCTTGATTCGATAAGAATATTATTTAAGATGTCATTATTTCAAAATTTATCACAAGGAATTTATTGGCATTACTATATAGAGAATAACCTATAAAGATAGCATATATATTTTTAGTTCCTATCTTTCTTCTCTTAGGTTCAGGTATACCTACCTTATCTAGGCAGCCTTACATTTTAAGATACTCTAGCCTAGTTATTCTACATTTTCAAAGCTCAAAAGATGTCTTACGGTTATCCTTAAAGGGTTTCCTATTTAGAATCTATTCGGTAGTTAAAAGGACTTCCCTCATAAGTTATTGGGTGCACCTGAACTGAAGTTAAATATATCCACTAAGATATGATTTTTTCATTCTACTACACTATTGGATTAAAGAGAGTATAATAGTGTAGCCTTATGAATAGTCCCATATTCTTGATAGAGCAGGGCCATTTCATTCGAGATATATTCACTAGCTCGTTTTAACCAAGTCTGTTAAGACTTTTCTCAATTTGGGTTTCATCTTCTGCCTTATAGATTTTAAACTTTATAAGACTTCATCCTTAAATTTAATCAAATATATATGATAATACCAAGAGAAGTCATCCATAAACATTACAAAGTAATGACTTTCTCCTTGATTTAGTAACTTGGTAGAGTCACATGCATCGCTTTGAAGTAGATGAAAAGGGGTTGAGCTTCTATTTACTTATTTGAATGATTTTTTAGGGCTCTTTGCTTGAATACAAATCTCATTCTTAATCTTTCTATCAATATAGGTTGTAGGGGTTAGATTAAGATTTGTCATGTGATAAATACGATCGAAATTCACATGATCAAATCTATCATACCAGACATTCAAAAATTCAATATTGATAATATAAGGACTTTTATTAGATAAATTAAAAATTATATTTAGTTTGAAAAGACCTTTAAAAACAAAGCCTTTCCCATCAAATTAGTTATTATGAGTGATTACAACTTTATTTTATTATAGGATAATTTTATATCATCTAAATGCAAGAAAAGACTTACTAATCAAATTTCTTCTAATACTAAGTGCGAACCATGCTTCGTGAAGGATCGAGATCTTTCCAAAGGCCATCCTTAGGTCTACTCATCCTCTTTCAAGCATATGTACTAAAGAATCATTTCTAAGTATTACATCTCCCCCACTTGATTCATAAAAGGTGAATAATCATGAGCGATCAGAACAAACATGAACATTAATTTCTTAATCAAACCACCAATCATAAGAAGATTAGATTAAGTTAAATTTGGGTTTTAAATTTATCGACCTAAAAGAATGCTTGGCACCACTTTCGATCATATTAAATTAATTTCCTTAGTGGTTACTTTATTTATTGCAAATAGTTTCTAGATATTTAAATTATTAAATTTTAATTTTAATTCAAAATCTAAAAATTATTTGAAAATCACTAATTTAAAAACTCAAACTATGAGGCTGAATTCTTCAAACTTGTATTGTGCATAACCAATTAAGCAACCAACACTCTCATAAAATAAGGTCGGATGACCTTAATGCAATCAAACCTAAAAAAATCAGCAAGTCTTTTTTTAGGAGGTAACAAAATCAAGTAAAATACTAGCTTACCACTTTAGGTTATTTTATGCTATAGAATTTCTAAATTCTAAATCTAGTTTTCAACCAAGTTCCTTTAGTCCAATTGAGACTTCATCCTCTTTAACATAAACCCTTAAGCAGTGTTTGGAATAGGGCCTTATTCCACCTTATTCCCCCAAACAGCATTAAAAAAGTCACATGGGCCCCGTAGTTTTTCTTATTCTCGACAACGTGTCTATCCCCTTTTCGTATTCCATGGTATCCCATGGAATAGCTCGTATTCTCACTATAGCTATTCTAGGGGCACCAGTGGAAGTTAAAACAAAGATATTTTCATCCGCTTGGTCTTCATCCTTCTCCTCTCACGATTAGGGTTTCAAAAAATTCCTGGCCTAAGTTCTAAGCCTTGCTCTTCTACTCTGGCCTTCTTTCTGTGGATACTCATGAGAAGCCTTTCGACTTTTCTCTCCGCATTAATGAAGAGGATCAAGCGGATCTATGGCCCGCTTTTCACTTTAGTCTTCATCCTCTTCTCTGACACTTATTTTGTCGGTCTTTATCCTCTTCCCATAATCATCTTCTATTCATGAAGAGGTAGCCTCTCTCTCTTATTTTCCTTCTTCGCTATTTTTCACGGTATTTTCTTAGATGTTGCTCTTTGAGGCAAGCGATTTCCTTCTCGGTGATCTCTCTTGATAAATTTCTCTCTTCTTTTTTTTTTTCCTTAAATATTATGGTTTCCTTCACTCTTAGCAAGATTGTAGTTTTGAAATATTGATCTGGAGCTGGGATGCTCCCTGTTTTTTCCTCTCTTTTTTTCCCTAGGGTTTTTCGATTAGGACTGTGTCATCCAAATAATGCATTCCATCAGAAATTTTCTATATTATCAACAGCTCTAGATTTGTAGAGAATTTAAACCAATTTAAAAGAACAAAGTATTGAGAAAAAAGATATAGAAAAAATGAAATAGAATTCATAGATCATCATTCGCTAAAATCAGTATTATTATAGCTATTATATTGTTTTTGCGAAGTAGTGAAGTAGATATGCTGAAATCGAATGGCTTGGATAATTTATCGAGGCAAAACTAAGTACCAAATAACATAAATATGTGAAATCATAGATAGAAAATAGTTTCTTTGATTGAATTACCTTTTATTTCAACTTTTATACCTTCTTTCAAAGCAGCACGTTTGGCTGAAGCTAATCTTATGTTTTCTGTTCCTAAGGTCTAAAAAAGATTCACTTGTTTTCTTTGATTAATGACATTTCGAGTGTCTATTCCTGAGTAAGGTCGGGCTGTCAAGGTGCTTGCCTTGATTTAGAAGTTGATGTTGCTTGTGTTCCTACTGGCCGGCCGGCTATGAAATCATTTTCTAACCTTGAAGCACATGGAAGAAGTGGCTGTCCTTCTTTCGGATGTGATTTTGACAAATATATGTGTAGATTTGAAAAAGCACTATTTTGTTGAATCACATTAGAAATCTGCTATTTTTGATTTTATACAGCTGCCAATTGTAAACTTTTTAATTTGTCGCATTGTACGTTAAGCTCGAAGCCCAATGTTCAAAATCGTGCCAGGTAGACGTATATTAAAAGAAAAAAATCCAAGAGCTGGTATTTGAATTAAGATCAGTAACTATATAAAAATCCTTGATTTTACATTTATTTATAATGTAGTTTAAAATTAAATTAATTTATTTTAAATTAATTTAAAATTTTTGTAAATTAATATGTCAAAAAGAAAGGACAAAATAATAGATTTTATTAATAGAAAATAATTTTTAAGTATGTTCTTATTTTATTTTATTAATATAAAACAATTTATTAAGTCTATTCTTATTTTATTTTATTAATAAAAATAAATTTATTACCCTATATATTAATAAAAAATAATTTATTCAAGTCATTACATTAAAAAATTAATTAATCAACCATTTTTATTTAAGGGGTATGTTTGGAATTTCTAAAAATTCATCTATTTCTAGTGGAATACATGCTTATTCTCATGTCATCCAAGCATCATTTAAAATAACACTGCATTAATTGCACTGGAATAACATAGAATACCAAATTTTTATCCAAACAGAAATCTGAAATAACAAGAGGAATAAGCTATTCCTGGGAAATTTGTAATCCTAATTCCGGAATAACTTTTTGACATCCAAATAATACCTTAGAGATTGATTTCCATTATACACAGAATTTTAAATGTCCTTTCTGATAACTTTATGATGTTTATCTTCCTACTAAAACTACTAAGGAACTATAGAATGCCTTTGAGGCTAAATATAGGATGGATAATATTGATCTAGACTAGCTCATCATCTCAAAATTCTAAAAGTATGTAATCAAGGATTCCAAACCCATTAGTATTCAAATTCATGAATTCTAAGATTTTTTTAAAAAGGTTGAATTAATCGACTATAAATTTTCTAAAAGTTATGAAATCCAAGCCTTATCTGATGTCCTTTCACCTTCTTAGTCAACCTTTTTGTGAAAGCTAAGCCACAAGTATGGTGATTTGATCCTAACAGAAGTGATTAACTTTGTTAAAATTGATGAAGAACATCAGCTTAAGCTCAAGAAAACCCTTGATTCTGGACCTAAGATCCACCTAACTGAGTCAAGTTCAACCCCATGTCAATTCAAACCTAGGGAAAGGATTTCAAGAAGAACTTCCAATCTAGATCTAACCGATTATTCAAACCTCTTCAAAACTAGTCAAATTCGAATGGATCAAATCATAAGTAAAAAAAAAAAAAGAAACATTCTGCTTTACTAGAAAGACTAATTATGTGGCGAAGGACTACTACAATAGGAAGAATGAATTAATGAGGAAAGGAGCTATCACTGAAAATCATTTTTATTTATTCAGTAGATTTTTTTTAACAAATTTTCTGCAATAGATTCAAAGCTAATTTCTTTTAACTAATTCTACATGAATTTCAGTGAAGTGAAAACTTTTTAATTTTTTTTGAAGATAGATTTTTAAAAATATATAGCACTATTTTTAAGTAAAATATAAACTAATTAATAATATTTTTTAGAGCAAAAGAATTTTTTATCAATTAATTTACCCTAATAATTGAAATTAAAAAAATTTCTAACAATTTCTAGTGAAGGAAAACTAATCATTATCTATTGGTAGAAATACCTAAAAATGCTAGAAGTTGAAATACTAATAATAGAAAATATAGACATAAAAATAGAATATAATCTTTCCTGGATTAAGGCATGTAAGACATTACTTTAAGGCCGGTTTTTACCTCTTCATGTAGGTTGTAGGTAATCTATCCTAAGGTACAATAATTTATTCTCAAGGTTTAACAATTCAACTCAATCCAAATCTTTTACCATAAGCACGATCATATAATGTGTAACCCAACAACTCATTCAGATATGTAGAGAAAAAAAAGAGAGATAGAAATAAAAGAATAATAAGTAAAAATAATAAAAAATAAAAATAGAAGAAGCTCCTCTTGGAACTTAGGGATTCAGTCTGTTTTTAGAATGCCCTAGGCTTTTGATAAAGCAGGGTATCAAAATATGGGCATTTCCAAAATAAATTTTAGATTGACTATCTCCTTGAACCTTGAGCTTATTTATAAGTTTGGTCTAGTAACCCCTAATGGCTCAACCTTTTATGATCTTAAATATTCATAAACTATTTTATAATTTTATTTACTATTTTTTCAAAACATCACAATAAAATAGATAAAATAATAATTAAAAAATGGAAGGTTTCCCCCTCTCTCGCTTGACAAGCACAACTTAGGTGCATGAATTTTTTTTCTAAATTTAATTTTTTTTTTCCATTTTTAACATAAAAATAGTGTATACAAAAAACTACCGCATGCAATTTAGTTTATTTTTATCTTCATTAGGGATAATGAAACCAAGAAGCTTAACTCTAGTTTTTTGTGCTTTAGTTTGGATTTTGTTGAAGAAAATTTTGCTTGGCTATTAGCAAAGGCAGAACATGATATGAATAGTTGATGTTATATAGTTTCAAAGAATTCTAATGTATAAAAAGAGAGTGGCTAGTTAACCTAGTTGCATATTAGGTCTCTATTCAAAGTTAAAGATAACATTGAATCATCCCATTATGCTGGCTTCCATAAAAAATTGTTATTAATCTTTATAACAATTATCACTACAAGAAAATAATGAAATAGCGACGCAATTTTAGCAACGCAAAGATGCGTCGCTAAAATTGCGACGCCTCCGCGTCAAAAAAATATTGCGATGCAAATAGCGACGCATTAGCGACTCAATAAACCATAAAATAAAAAAAATTTAAATTTAGCGATGCAAAAATGTGTCGCAATATTTATAAAATACATTTTTTAAAAATATTACTAAAGGAATAAAATATTGCGACGCAGCTAAGTGCGTCGCAATATTTTTTAAAAAAATAATATGTTAAATAGCGACATATAGCGACGCAATAAACATAAAATGAGAAAAATATATTTAATATAGCGACGCAAAAATTGCATCACAAATATTAATAAAAAATTTAATTTTTATAAAATATAATTATGAAATAAAAATATTACGACGCAACTCAGTGCGTCGCAATATATTTAAAATTATAATAATTTTAAATAGCGACGCAATAGACCAAAAAATTATAAAAATTAATTTTAATTTAGTGACGCACTAATTGTATCACAATTATTTTAAATAAAATTAATTTTTATAAATATTAATATGAAAAAAAAATATTGCGATGCAAAATAGTGCGTCGCAATGTTTTTAAAAAACTTAATTATTTTAAATAGCGACGCAATAAACCAAAAAAATATAAAAATTATTTTTAAATTTAGCGACGCAATAATTGCATCGCAATTAATTTAAATAAAATTTATTTTAAAAAAATAGTATTATGAAATAAAAATATTGCGACGCAATCCAGTGCATCGCAATGTTTTGTTAAAAATAAATATGTTAATTAGCGATGCAATAAAACAGTAAAGTAATAAAAAAAAATTTATTTAACGACGCAAATTAATGTGTCGCAATATTTTAAAAGAAATTCATAATGCCAAATTAGTGAGGCATTAGCGACACAATAAATTAAAAATATAATTAAAAATTAATAATGTCCGAGATCGGTCGTCGTCCACCGTGATCGATCATGGCTTCGATCGATCGCAATCGTCGGGTCGTCGCCGATCGGATCGATCGTGACGGTCCGAGATAGGTCGTCGCCGACCGGGATCGATCATGGCTTGGATCGATCGCAACCGTCGGATCGTCGCCGACCGGGATCGATCATGGCTTGGATCGATCGCAACCGTCGGATCATTGCCGACCGGGATCGATCATGGCTTCGATCGATCGCAACCGTCGGATTGTCGCCGATCCGATCGATCGCCACGGTCCGAAAGAGGTCATCGCCGATGGGATCGATCATGGCTTGGATCAATCGCAACCGTCGGATCGTTGCCGACCGGATCGATCGTGACGGTCCGAGATCGGTCATCGCGACCGGGATTGATCATGGCTTGGATCGATAGCAACCGTCGGATATCGCCGATCGAGATCGATCATGACTTCGATCGATCGCAACCGTCGGATCGTCACTGATCCGATCGATCGCGACAGTCCGAGATCGATAGTTCCCGACGGGATCGATCATGGCTTCGATCGATCGCAACCCTCGATCGTCACCGATCCGATCGATCGCAACGGTCCGAGATCGGTCATCGCCGATCAGGATCGATCATGGCTTGGATCGATCGCAACCATCGGATCATCGCCGATCGGGATCGATCATGGCTTGGATCGGTCGCAACCGTCGGATCGTCGCCGATCCGATCGATCGCCACGGTCCAAGATAGGTCGTCGCCGACCGGGATTGATCATGGCTTGGATCGATCGCAACTGTTGGATCA
The DNA here is from genome assembly GCA_900491605.1 of Calamus simplicifolius. Classification (NCBI taxonomy): domain Eukaryota; kingdom Viridiplantae; phylum Streptophyta; class Magnoliopsida; order Arecales; family Arecaceae; genus Calamus; species Calamus simplicifolius. The sequence goes on from UESW01001393.1 coordinate 739,936, forward strand.
TCGCCGATCGGGATCGATCATGGCTTGGATCAATCGCAACCATCGGATCGTCGCCGACCAGGATCGATCATGTCTTGGATCGATCGCAACCGTCGGATCATCGATGATGGGATCGATCATGGCTTCGATCGATAGCAACCATCGGATCGTCGCCGATTCAATCGATCGCGACGTCCGAGATAGGTCGACGCCGATCGGGATCGATCATGGCTTGGATCGATCGCAACCGTCGGATCGTCGCCAACCGGGATCGATCATGGCTTGGATCGATCGCAACCGTCGGATACTCGCCGACCGGGATCGATCATGGCTTGGATCGATCGCAACTGTCGGATCATCGCCGATCCGATCGATTGCGACGGTCCGAGATAGGTCGACGCCGACCGGGATCGATCATGGCTTGGATCGATCGCAACCATCGGATCATCGCCGATCGGGATCGATCATGGCTTGGATCGATCGCAACCGTTGGATCATCGCCGATCCGATCGATCGCGACGGTCCGAGATAGGTCATCGCCGATCGAGATCGATCATGGCTTGGATCGATCGCAACCGTCGGATCGTCGCCGATCCGATCGATCGCGACGGTCCAAGATAGGTCATCGCCGATCGGGATCGATCATGGCTTGGATCGATCACAACCGTCGGATCGTCGCCGACTAGGATCGATCATGGCTTGGATTGATCACAACCGTCGGATCATCGCCGACCAGGATCGATCATGGCTTCGATCGATCGCAACCATCGGATTGTCACTGATCCGATCGATTGCGACGGTCCGAGATAGGTCGACGCCGACCGGGATCGATCATGGCTTGGATCGATCGCAACCATCGGATCGTCGCCGACCGGGATCGATCATGGCATGGATCGATCACAACCGTCGAATCATCGTCGACCAGGATCGATCATGGCTTGTATCGATCGCAACCGTCAGATCGTCGCCGACCGGGATCGATCTTGGCTTGGATCAATCACAACCGTCGGATCATCGCCAACCGGGATCGATCATGGCTTCGATCGATTGCAACCGTCGGATCGTCACCGATCGGGATCGATCTTGGCTTGGATCGATCACAACCGTCGGATCATCGCCAACTGGGATCGATCATGGCTTGGATCGATCACAACTATCGGATCATCACCAACCGGGATCGATCATGGCTTCGATCGATTGCAACCGTCGGATCGTTGCCAATCCGATCGATCGCCATGGTCCGAGATAGATCGTCACCGACCGGGATCGATCATGGCTTGGATCGATCGTAACCGTCGGATCATCGCCGACGGGATCGATCATGGCTTGGATCGATCGCAACCGTCGGATCGTCACCGATCGGGATCGATCTTGGCTTGGATCGATCACAACCGTCGGATCGTCACCGATCGGGATCGATCATGGCTTAGATCGATCACAATTGTGGATCATCGCCAACCGGGATCGATCATGGCTTCGATCGATTGCAACCATCGGATTGTCGCCGATCCGATCGATCGCGACGGTCCGAGATAGGTCGACACCGACCGGGATCGATCATGGCTTGATCGATCGCAACCGTCGGATCGTCGCCGATCGGGATCGATCATGGCTTGGATCGATCGCAACCGTCGCATACTCGTCGACCGGGATAGATCATGGCTTGGATCGATCGCAACCGTCGGATCGTGCCGATCCGATCGATCGCCACGGTCCGAGATAGGTTATCGCCGATCGGGATCGATCATGGCTTGGATTGATCGCAACCTTCGGATCATCGCTGACCGGGATCGATCATAGCTTGGATCGATCGAAACCGTTGGATCATCGCCAATCAGGATCGATCATGGCTTGGATCGATCACAACCGTCGGATCGTTGCCGATCCGATCGATCACGACGGTCCAAGATAGGTCGACGCCGATTGGGATCGATCATGGCTTGGATCGATCGCAACGTTGGATACTCGCCGACCGGGATCGATCATGGCTTGGATCGATCGCAACCGTCGGATCGTCGCCGATCCGATCGATTGCGACGGTCCGAGATAGTTCAACGCCGACCGGGATCGATCATGGCTTGGATCGATCGCAACCGTCGGATCATCGCCGATCGGGATCGATCATGGCTTCGATCGATCGCAACCGTTGGATCGTCGCCGATTTGATCGATCGCCACGGTCCGAGATAGGTCATCGCCGACCGGGATCGATCATGGCTTGGATCGATCGCAACCATCGGATCGTCGCCGACCAGGATCGATCATGTTGGATCGATCGCAACCGTCGGATCATCGCCGACCGGGATCGATCATGGCTTCGATCGATCACAACCGTCGGATCGTCGCCGATTCGATCAATCGCGACGGTCCGAGATAGGTCAACGCCGATCGGGATCATCATGGCTTGGATCGATCGCAACCGTCGGATCGTCGCCAACTGGGATCGATCATGGCTTGGATCGATCGCAACCGTCGGATACTCGCCGACCGGGATCGATCATGGCTTGGATCGATCGCAACCGTCGGATCGTCGCCGATCCGATCGATTGCGATGGTCCGAGATAGGTCGACGCCGATCAGGATCGATCATGGCTTGGATTGATCGCAACCGTCGGATCATCGCCGATCGGATCGATCATGGCTTGGATCGATCGCAACCATCGGATCGTTGCCGATCCGATCGATCGCGACGGTCCGAGATAGGTCATCGCCGATCGGGATCGATCATGGCTTGGATCGATAGCAACCATCGGATCGTCGCCGACTAGGATCGATCATGGCTTGGATCGATCGCAACCGTCGGATCATCGCCGGGGATCGATCATGGCTTCGATCGATCGCAACCATCGGATCGTCGCCGATCCGATCGATCGCGACGGTCCGAGATAGGTCGACGCCGACCGGGATCGATCATGGCTTGGATCGATCGCAACCATCGGATCATCGCCGATCGGGATCGATCATGGATGGATCGATCACAACCGTCGGATCATCACCGACCGGGATCGATCATGGCTTGGATCGATCGCAACCGTCAGATCGTCGCCGACGGGATTGATCTTGGCTTGGATCGATCACAACCATCGGATCATCGCCAACCGGGATCGATCATGGCTTTGATCGATTGCAACCGGATCGTCACCGATCGGATCGATCTTGGCTTGGATCGATCACAACCGTCGGATCATCGCCAACCGGGATCGATCATGGCTTGGATCGATCACAACTATCGGATCATCGCCAACCGGGATCGATCATGGCTTCGATCGATTGCAACCGTCGGATCGTCGCCAATTCGATCGATCGCCACGGTCCGAGATAGGTCGTCGCCGACCGGGATCGATCATGGCTTGGATCGATCACAACCGATCGCCGACCGGGATCAATCATGGCTTGGATCGATCGCAACCGTCGGATCGTCACCGATCGGGATCGATCTTGGCTTGGATCGATCACAACCGTCGGATCGTTGCCGATCGGGATCGATCATGGCTTGGATCGATCAGAACTGTCGGATCATCGCCAACCGGGATCGATCATGGCTTCGATCGATTGCAACTATCGGATTGTCGCCGATCTGATCGATCGCAACGGTCCGAGATAGGTCGACACCGACCGGGATCGATCATGGCTTGGATCGATCGCAACCGTCGGATCGTCGCCGACCGGGATCGATCATGGCTTGGATCGATCACAACCGTCGCATACTCGTCGATCGGGATCGATCATGGCTTGGATCGATCGCAACCGTCGGATCATCGCCGATCTAATCGATCACCACGATCCGAGATAGGTCATCGCCGACCGGGATCGATCATGGCTTGGATCGATCGCAACCGTCGGATCATCGCCGACCGGGATTGATCATAGCTTGGATCGATCAAAACCGTCGGATCATCGCCAACCGGGATCGATCATGGCTTGGATCGATCGCAACCGTCGGATCATCGCCGATCCGATCGATCGCGACGGTCCGAGATAGGTCGACGCCGACCGGGATCGATCATGGCTTGGATCGATCGCAACCGTTGGATCGTCGCCGATCCGATCGATCACCACGGTCAGATAGGTCATCGCCGATCGGGATCGATCATGGCTTGGATCGATCGCAACCATCGGATCGTCGCCGATCGGGATCGATCATGGCTTGGATCGATCGTAACCGTCGGATCATCGCCGACCGGGATCGATCATGGCTTCGATCGATCACAACCGTTGGATCGTCGCCGATCCGATTGATCACCACGGTCCGAGAGAGGTCATCGCCGATCGGGATCGATCGTGGCTTGGATCGATCGCAACCGTCGGATCGTTTATAATTATTAAAAAAAGTAATGAAAAAGTTTAAAAAAATATTAAACAAATATTGCGACGCCGTAGCGACGCATTTTCGAAGAAAAAAATAAATAAATATTGCGACGCAATGTATGCACAATTTTTTTTGTAAATATAATTTTTATCAGTAATAATAAATAAAAGAAATATAATATTACGACGCATTAGTTGCGTCGCAATGTTTTTCTATAAATATATGTAATAAAAAAGTATAAAAAAAATATTGCGATGCAATTTGTGCATCGCAATTATTATCATAAATTATAAATATTATCATTTATAAATATTAAAAAATTATTGCGATGTTGTAGCGATGCATTTTCGAAGAAAAAAATAAACAAATATTGCGACGCAATGTATGCGTCGCAATTATTTTTAGTAAATATAATTTTATCAGTATTAATAAATAAAAGAAATATAATATTGCGACGCATTAGTTGCGTCGCAATATTTTTTCTATAATATATGTAATAAAAAGTTTAAAAAAATATTGCGATGCAATTTGTGTCGCAATTATTATCATAAATTATAAATATTATTTATAAATATTAAAAAATTATTGCGATGCCGTAGCGACATTTTCGAAGATAAAAATAAACAAATATTGCGATGCAATGTATGCGTCACAATTATTTTTAGTAAATATAATTTTTATCAGTATTAATAAATAAAAGAAATATAATATTGTGACGCATTAGTTGCATCGCAATGTTTTTTCTATAAATATATGTAATGAAAAAGTTAAAAAAAATATTGCGACGCAATTTGTGCGTCGCAATTATTATCATAAATTATAAATATTATCATTTATAAATATTAAAAATTTATTGCGACGCCGTAGCGATGCATTTTCAAAAAAATAATGAACAAATATTGCGATGCAACTAATGCATCGCAATAGTTTTTAGTAAATATATTTTTATCAGTAATAATAAATATAATATTGTGACGCATTCATTGCGTCGCAATTTTTTCTATAAATAGATGTAACGAAAAGTAAAAAAAATATTACGACGCAATTTGTGCGTCGCAATTATTATCATAAATTATAAATATTATTATTTATAAATATTAAAAAATTATTGCGATGCCGTAGCGACGCATTTTTGAAGAAAATAATAAACAAATATTGCGACGCAACTAATGCATCGTAATAGTTTTTAGTAAATATATTTTTATCAGTAATAATAAATAAAACAAATATAATATTGCGACGCATTCGTTGCGTCGCAATATTTTTTCTATAAATAGATGTAACGAAAAGTAAAAAAAATATGACGCAATTTGTGCATCGCAATTATTATCATAAATTATAATTTTTATCATTTATAAATATTTAAAAAAATAAATAAAATATTTATAATTTCGACGCATTTGTTGCGTCGCAATGTTTTTTGGATAAATATATGTAATGAAATAGTTAGAAAATTTTTTGCGACGCACTGTATGCATTGCAATTATTATCATAAATTATTATTTTAATCATTTAAAAATATTAAAAAATATTGCGACGTCTTAGCGACGTAATTTTAGAAAATAAAAATAATTTTTTCCGGACATTGGCGCCAAGTTAGCGACGCATTAGCGACGCAATTAATTGTGTCGCTATTTTTTTCATAAAAATATAATAAGCCAAATTAGCGACCGATTAGCGACGCAAATTTGCGTCGCTAATCACTCATATATAAAGTCGGCCGGCCTTCTCTTCTTCTTCCCGTCTTGACCTAGCCGCCGCCCTCCCCAAAACCTCTCCGGCTCCCACCGTTCGCTGCTCCGGCTCCCCCCCTCGGTGCTCCGGCTCCCCGGCGTCTCCTCCAACTCCGGCGTTTCCTCTCGACCGAGGTAAGCCCCCCCACCCTCTTCCAAAATTTTTTTTTTTGTAAAATTTTCCTCCGGCCACGGCCAAGACTGTGGCCAGCAGTGGCCTAGCCACGATGGCCAGGCCACAGTAAAAAAAAAAAATTTCTTGTAACAGGGGGGGTGGGGAAAACCCCCCCATTTTGTCTTATCCGGCCACGGGCCTGGCCACGGTGGCCAGGCCACAGTCAAAAAAAAAAAATTTGTAACAGGGGGGTGGGGAAACCCCCCCCCCATTTTGTCTTCTCCAGCCACGGCCGCTGCCGTGGCCGGCAGTGGCCTGGCCACGGTGGCCAGGCCACAGTAAAAAAAAAAAAATTTCTTGTAACAGGGGGGGTGGGGAAACCCCCCCCCCCATTTGTCTTCTCCGGCCACGGCCGCTGCCGTGGCCGGCAGTGGCCTGGCCACGGTGGCCAGGCCACAGTCAAAAAAAAAAAATTTTAACAGGCCCCCCCCAGGCCACAGTAAAAAAAAAAATTTGTTGGCTGTTACAGGCGGGGTGGGGAAACCCCCCCCCCCATTTTCTCTTCTCCGGCCACGGCGCTGCCGTGGCCGGCAGTGGCCTGGCCACGGTGGCCAGGCCACAAAAAAAAAAAAAAAGTCTTTTACAGGGGGTGGGGAAAACCCCCCCTTTATCTTCTCCGGCCACGGCTGTAGCCGCGGCCGGAGAAGCCGGCCACGGCACCGGTGGTCAGGACAAAAAAAAAAAAAAACATGTCTGTTACGGGGGTGGGAAAACCCCCCCTCCCCTTTTATCTTCCATAGCCACAGCCGTGGCCTGGCCACGGTGGCCAGGCAAAAAAAAAAAATTTATTTATGCAATAATTTTTGTGCATTTGTAGTTATTTACAATTTTTATGTCTTGATTATTTACATTCTGCTGCAAATTGAATGATGCATTAAATTATGTAATGCTTGAATGAAAGTCATGTTGTAGTTTTATTTAATTCTCAAGAACACATTAGTACTTTCAATGATTTATATTTTAGTCTTCACAAACAATTATATTCGACATAATAATCTTAAGAAGCCATTGACTATATATATAGAACACTATGCCTCTATTTGTAGAATTGACAAGAATTTATGAATAACAAGCATAAGTTCGATTGTCTTCGGATTTTCATATTATTAATCACAGCACTATAACCTTTAGACCCGTTTGAGAATTTGTAAGATTTAGTCTTGCAAATTCTCAAATTGTCCTGGTGGACAGTTTGAGAATATTTTTTGCGATATGGTAGTCTGCTATTAATCATCTTTGGTTGAGATTGCGGTTTGTATTTGCTCATACGTTCTCCTAGTGTGGCATATATGCCACACATTTAGGAGAACATATGGGGAAATGCTGCTGAAATTTCAACGTAACCGATCGATGATAATCAATAGCAGACTACCATATCGCAAAAATATTCTTGAATGGGATAGGGCCTTACCTTTTAGACATGGAGTGAAGGTTTAATTAATTTAGGACACTTGAAAGCATGTGAAGTCTCATGATTGAACGAACCGCCTTGCGGCCCGACCCGAACTCAAGCCCTACCATTAGCCATGAACCTGTGCCTCGGTCCTTGCTAGCACGCCAAGGATCGTAGCCGTGGCTCGCCCTTGCATGGTAGGGACCTTAGTTGCCTAAAAGAAAATTGGTTTAGTTATAAATGATTTAAATGGTTGTTATTAACCTTAGTTGTGTAAAAGAAATAATTTAGTTATATATTTAGTAATACTAATATAGTTTTATTTTGTGGTTTCCTTTAATGGTTTACCAGACTTTGTATAAGTCGGTCAAAAATGAGCGGGGCTCGCTCGTGGATGTATGCAAGGATAAAAGATGGCTTGCTTAATCCAGATTTTCTGAATGGATTGGAAGAATTTATCGCATTTGCATGTAGCCAACCTGACTGGATGGATGGCCCTAGGATTAGGTGCCCATGCAACTTCCACAGGTGTCAGAATAAAGCCTACAGAGATGTTGAAACTGTTAAGGTGCATTTGTGTAAGAAGGGGTTTGTTCCTGATTACTATGTTTGGTACTGTCATGGTGAACCAGAGGATATTCCAGCAGCTGTTATAGGCCAACAAGAGTCAATTCCCGTAGATGAACCATTTGTGAATTTAAACACATATGAACAAATGGTGATGAATGCATCGGGTAATGAATTCAATCAGAATACATTTATGGAAGAACCAAATCCAGATGCACAGCAATTTTACGATATGTTGCGTGCTGCAAATCAAGAATTGTATCCTGGTTGTGAGGGTCATTCCCAGTTGTCTACAGCTGCTCGAATGTTGAATATTAAGGCAGAACATCGATTATCAGAAAAGGCGTTCAATTCTGTAGCTGGGTTAATCAAAGAAATTTTGCCAAATGACAATGTTGCAGCAGACAGTTTTTACGCAACAAAGAAGTTGTTGCGTGGGCTTGGGCTCCCAGTAAATAAGATCGATTGTTGCTTGAACAATTGTATGATATTTTGGGGTGAAGACTCAGAGCTGAGATGGTGTAAGATTTGTGGGCAATCGAGGTACAAAAACAGCGAAGGAGGAGCCAGTACAAGTAGGAGGAAAAGTGTGCCTTACAAGAGGATGCATTACTTTCCTCTTACCCCACGCCTGCAGAGATTATACAGATCTGAGGCAACAGCTGCTGATATGAGATGGCATGCCGAACATGAATCTAAAGAGGATGAAATGCGGCATCCATCAGATTCAAAGGCTTGGAAGCATTTCAATGAAAATCATCCTGATTTCGCTGAAGATATAAGGAATGTGAGATTAGGTCTTTGTACCGATGGCTTCCAACCATTTGGTCAAGCGGGGCAACAGTATTCATGTTGGCCTGTGATACTGACTGTATATAACCTTCCTCCATGGAAGTGCATGAAAGATACTGCAATGTTTTTAACCGTTTTGGTTCCAGGACCATCAAATCCAAAGGAAAAGATTGATGTCTTTCTGCAACCGTTGGTGGCCGAATTGAAAATGTTGTGGGAAACAGGAGTCGTAGCCTACGACATTTCTATGAAACAGAATTTCATCATGAGAGCTGCTTTGATGTGGACAATAAGTGATTTCCCGGCATATGCAATGTTGTCTGGTTGGAGCACTGCTGGACGTCTGGCATGCCCTCATTGCATGTATGATTCGGATGCATTTACATTGCAGAAGAGTGGTAAGCAGTCATGGTTTGATAACCATAGGAAGTTCTTGCCCCCAAATCATCCTTACAGGCGTAACTTGATCGCCTTCCGGAAGAACAAAGCAGTCACAAAATTTGCCGAACCGGTTAGGTCCGGCACGGATATATTTGATACTATAGAGCATTTGGGGTTGATGTATGCATGGGAACCGGATGCAGATAGAATAAATGGCCGTATATGTAAAGAACATAACTGGAAGAAGCGAAGTATATTTTGGGATTTGCCTTATTGGAGCACAAATCTCATCCGGCACAACTTGGATGTTATGCATATCGAGAAAAATTTCTTTGATAACATATTTAACACGGTGCTAAACATCCCGGGAAAAACAAAAGATACTGCAAAGTCAAGAGAAGAACTTAATCAGTACTGCAGAAGAGGTGATTTGAGAAGGAGTGCCGACGGGACCTATCCTAAAGCCTGTTACACTCTTGACAGAAATTCACGAGAAGTTTTATGTAACTGGCTTAGAGGGTTAAAATTTCCAGATGGTTATGCCTCAAATATCGGTAGGTGTGTGGACATGCATAAGCTCAAGTTGTTCGGCATGAAGAGTCACGACTGCCATGTTTTCATGCAACGGTTATTACCTGTAGCTTTTCGTGAGTTGCTTCCGCAACATGTCTGGAAGGCAATTACGGAGCTCAGCTTGTTCTTCAAGGAGTTATCTGCCGCAGTCATTACTTCTGCATCCATGGCAAGGCTTGAGGAGGAAATTCCAATTATTTTATGCAAGCTTGAGCGAATATTTCCTCCCAGTTTTTTTGACTCAATGGAGCATTTACCGGTTCACTTGCCATACGAAGCGAGCATAGCTGGTCCCGTGCAGTATCGCTGGATGTATCCTTTCGAGAGGTAAATATATACATCATTAAGATATGTTGACATTTCAAATATTATTTCATTGCAAGAAAATTGGTTAATTTTTTGTTTCAACTTTACATATAGGTATCTTAAGAAGTTAAAAAATAATGTGCGTAATAAGGCAAGGGTTGAAGGTTCTATATGCAATGCACACTTGGTCGAAGAAGTTTCAGCTTTTGCCTCGCATTACTTTGAGGGTCACGTCCACACGAGGAGCCGAAATCTTGGTCGTAACGATGACGTATGTGTGGACGAAGGAGAACCTAATGACGGTAGAATATCAATTTTTAAAGGTATCGGCCGTTCATTTGGTGGGCAGAAGTCAAGAAATCTTAGCGATATGGAGTATAATGCAGCACATTATTACATCCTAATGAACTGTAGAGAAGTCGATCCATATATTGAGTAAGTGTATACTTCAATGCTTAATTGAAATTTTAATTTAAATTACAATATACCATAATATTTAATTGCTAACATCAGTTTTCATCCTTTTCATCCCATAAGGATGTTTTGTGATAGACAACGACAGATGAATCCCGACATCAGTCAAGTTGCAATTGGGCAGAAATTAGAAACGGAGTTTGCTTACTGGTTTTATGAATTTGTGAGTAGTATCACTCAATCAATTTCAATAATGGCTTTTATTTTTTGAATTGGATGTGAATAGCTTATTAATTTATAGGTAAACGGTCCATGGTCCACAACCGACAATATTTTCATTAAATGTCTATCGCAATGGCCATTGAAGACCGTAACAACCTCTACTGGCTATTTTGTAAATGGGTACAAATTTCAGATTGAACGATTAGCAGCTTCAAGAGGCACGCAGAACTGGGGCGTGTGTGTTAAAGGAGAAAGTGTTGGAGCAAATATGCAGGATTATTATGGAAAGTTAGTAGAGGTGGTTGAAGTTGATATCCGGTTGGCCTATGAAACGAACCGTATTGTTTCGTTGTGATTGGTTCGATCCGATAGTTCCTGTGGGCAAAAGGGTTCATAACGACTACAATTTGGTTGAAGTGAACCATCGACGAAGATTGCAGAAATATGACCCATTCATCCTTGCATCCCAAGCTCAGCAAGTCTTTTACTGCGGATATCCAAGTTTGCGCAACGACAAGCGAGATTGGTGGGCCGTTTCTAAAATCGTCCCACGTTCAACAATCGTATTAGAGGAGAGTTCATCAAGTCAATCAGCCGAGTGCCCTGCATTTCAAGAGGATGAGATGGAAATGCATGCAATTGAGGACGACACAAGGGCTCCTGAAACATCACTTAGAGATCCAAATGGTGATGTCCAAGAAATTGCGGATGCAAATGTTCGGTTTCCTTCCGATGATAATGAAACTGAATCGCAGTCCGATACGGCATCGGATGTTGAACCAACATTTCACGAAACAAATGACACCGATTAAACATAGAGGTTTTTTAAAATTTAACTTTTTTTATAAGTGTTAAATTTTTACATAGTCAATCATTAATCGTAATTTAATTGTATGAATCTTTAGTATTTTCAGTATGACGGGCAGAGGTAGATCTACCGACGACAGACGGAGTGAGCAGGGACGTAGCCCTGCTGCATCAGATCACATGAGCATCGGAGATGGAGAGTTCGGATCTCCAGTCGCACAGCCTTCGATCTCTCCAGCAGTATTACCATCCAGCCGATCGGCACATACCTCCGAGAGTTCTTCCACCATCGGCCGCACCGTACTTCGACTTGATGCTCAGGGGCTGTAAGTATATACTAATTAAAATATATGTTTATGTTTTTAAGTCAATTACTTATAAACATGCATTTTTTTAACAGATTTATTGAGCAGCATCATGTATCCAGCCACATCAGCGCCGTATTTCAGAGGCGTGCAGATCCCAGTGGCTACGATTGGCGCCACGTATCTCCAGCCACGAGGGAGTTTTATTTTTCTGAGTTTCAGGTAAACTTATTAAATATATCACTGATATAAAATTTCTTAATCTTAATAAATTCAGAAACTAACTGTTTATTTTAATGCAGAAAAAGTTTACGTGGGATCCTGCCAGCCATGATGCCATTAGGGCAGCATGGGAGGCTCTGACGGGACGCCGATACTCCGACATGCTTCATCGTTGGAGGTCATCGGGTCAGCGTCCTGCGCACGTGCCAGAGGGTATTTGGCACGAGTGGCAGCAGGCCTGGCAGTCCGATGGCTGGCGCAGGAGGTCCGCATCAGCCAGCACGAACCGCCGATCTGAGAAGGGCGGTCCTGGCACGGGTCTCTCCCGCCATACTTCGGGCTCCATTTCGATTCAGGAGCACAGACGGCGTATGGTAAGAAAACATAAATATTTTAATTACTATTTTAGTTATTTACAAATATTTGTATTAATATCAATTTTTTTATTGTTATAGTCTGAGCAGGAGGGCGGAGATCCTGGTGAGTTTCGTCTATTCAGGGCGACACACACCAGGAGGGACGGTTCCTGGGTCGACACGCGATCACGGGAGGTTGCGGTAAGAAATTAGATTTATGTAGTATCTGTTTAATTTCTAAAATTTTATTTCGAGAAATTTATTAACTCATTTATTGTTGATTTCATAATTTAAAGACACGAGTCGAGGAGCTTCGCTCCCAGGCATCGCAGGTCGACTCTACTGATGGGGAGACGCCCGTCGAACTCTCAGCAGAGGAGAGTCGGCGTGTGTTTTTGGAGGCTGTTGGTGCCCAGCCGCGAGACCGCAGGGTCTATGGTCTGGGCACTAGAGCTTCTACATATTTTTCCCATCAGGCCTCCAGCTCGCGAGTTTCTGGTGATATTCCTCCGAGCGTTTAGACGACCTTCGGAGATCTATTGCAGAGGAGGTTCGGCAGGAGGTCGAGCAGGATTTCGAGGATCGTATGCGAGGCCGGGATCAGGAGATTGCAGACATGCGAGATGAGATGCATCATTTGCGGGATATGGTTAGCCGCTTGTCGCAGAGTCTCCAGCCTCCACAGCCTCCACGTGATCGCTCAGATTCTTGATGTATTTTTTTTCTTTTTATATGTTGTACATGAAAACTTCAAAATTTTAATATATTATTTATTTTTAAATTGAATGATTATTGTTTGGATCAATATGAGTGAAGAATGTTTCGATCAATATTTAAATGTAACGAAATTGTATTAACCGTTTTAATTTTTAATTTTTATTTTTTTTAAAAAAATATTTATTTAGCGACGCATTAGCGACTGCAATTGCATCGCTAATATTTTAAAATATTATTATTAAATATTGCGACGCAATGAGCTGGCGTCGCAATATTTTAAAAAAATTAATTAGCGACGCATTAGCGACTCAAATTGCATCGCTAATATTTTCATAATATTACTATTAAATATTGCGATGCAACGATCTGGCGTCGCAATATTTTTAAAAAAATTTAATTAGCGACGCATTAGCGACTAAATTGCATCGCTAATATATCTAAAATATTATTAATAAATATTGCGACGCAGTGACCTGGCGTCGCAATATTTTAAAAAAATTTTATTAGCGACGCATTAGCGACTAATATTGCGTCGCTATTATATTTAAAATATTATTATTAAATATTACGATGCAGCTAAATGCGTCGCAATATTGCGACGCAATTGAATGCGTCGCAATATTTAATATTAATATTTAAAATATTAAAATTTAGTTTTAAATTTAGCGACGCAATTTGGTTCGTCGCAATATTGCGACGCATCTCTGCGTCGCAGAGAGTCGCTGTTTTGCGACGCAATTGCGACAAATTATGGTTGCGACGATATTCTCAGCGACGCAGTCATTGCGTCGCTAATGCGTCGCAATAGCATGTTTAGTGACGCATTAGCGACGCATTTGGGCGTCGCAATATTTTTTTTCTTGTAGTGTATAATAATTTTTTATTTGCTAGATTTGCATAGGTTTAGATTAATGGATATGTATGAATATTTTGTATCTTGATAAAAAAATAATAATAAAAGTCAATAATAAAAATAATTCTATCACAGTAAAATAGTGATTAAAATAAAGTTTTAAAAATTGACTTAATGAACCATCAATTAAACAAGTCTATGAGCTAAAGTTGAATGAAAAGGTTAGACTTATTTATTGGAGGAGGACAAGGGTAGTCAGGTAGACATATGTTCTACGTGTATAACTTGTATGATGAGTGTTATTTCTTTTGAGGAATATAAATAAGGGCAATAAGGAACTATATATATAACTTGTATGATGAGTGTTATTTCTTATGAGGAATATAAATAAAGGACAAGGGGAGGTAGTTTGATATGTGAACATAACTTTTATATGCATATAAATTAACTTGAAGTCTTTAAATCTCCATAGCAGGAAACTCTTGTATCTCGCATATGATGTAGGTAGCTTCTTATTAGAAATATATATTATCTATATAATTTAGATGCCGTAATATACATTCTTGCTTCTCTTATTCAACTAATTTTCAAAATTAAATGTGAACTAATTAAGTCACAATCCTTTTGATTGGACACAAAGACTATTTCAAAAGGCATTATCATAGGAAGCGATAGGGTGTGCAATCCTACAGCAGCAACAGCAACCATCAGCATCACCATCGTCATCAGCATCACCATCACCATCATCGTCATCGAGTCTCTTCAAAATCTTAGAGATATCTCATCTGGTTTATGCGGAGTAATGCTCCAAGCACTAACTTAAAAAAACAATTAAACATGAAGATGAATTGAATGAATCAAATTAAATTTAAAAAAAATGAAAGAGGCAGTGAATAGTGTAGTTTATAGCAACCCATACGAGTGCTGATGGCTGAACAATTCTCATGACTTTTGCGAGTGACACACACCATAACGTCAATACCGAAGCCTAATAAATCTTATTGCGCACCACATGCGCAACGGCATGCATACGCTGCCAATCTGTAGGCTCAATGCGCACTATTGCATCGCCCTTCGATGCATCAAGTCTTTTCTTTGGTGCCATTCATTGCATGTTGATGCATTCCTGGCCCACAAGCCTTGAACCTCCAACCCAGCAAGGGCTGGTATGGTTCGCTGATGCTTGATATAATGAAAGTATTGTTAAGAGTATATTCTTGTGCTACTGAATAAATTATGCTAAATTATGCTCACTCATTCGTTGATTAGGTAGGCCTATGACTAAAAAAAAATGAGAATAAAAATGTTGAACAGTATCCCTTCAGTTCTTGAGATGGCCAAGTAGAAAAAAAAAAATTTGTCTACCAAAAAAGAAAGCAAAAGAAAAAACGAACGATTTCTGGAACCATTAGCCGAATATTTTCCTTGAACATGAGAGTTGAAGCGCGTGTAGATCCTAGAAATCAACATGGCTTCAAAACCACAAGGGAGAGGCAATTAAATCGTTTGTGGGCGCTTACGTCACTGGCTTCTCGCTTCTTTTTACATCATGAACACATGAATGTCTGCAACAGTTTACAATATCTAAGACAACTAAATACACATTTTAGATCAGAAAATAAAAAATCTGAACAAGTTGCTGATGTAGTTTTCAGCACTACAATACGTGGCTGGCTCAAGGTTGCATAGCCTAATCTGAGATTATATATCAAATATGGATACATTAGTGGTAGCAATACTCGTCAGTCAAGACAATCAACTTTAAAGTAACTTTTTTTATGATTCTTTATTATTATTAAACAAATCAGAACCATTATTATGGTAAAGAAATTTTTTGATTGACTGAACTAAAAGAAGCAAAATCTTTAATCACCTCTCTTCTCCACTATTATTATCTCCTAGATTTTTTTAACAGAGCCATCATCTCCTCAACCTTTTCGAAAATTGGATAGTGCTTTCACAAGACTAAATTTCACTATCATACCCACATCTGCTACCATACATACTTCCTTTTTATAAGGCCATGAGCTGGTTCTATTTTTTTAGCACACGTAATTGATCAAAACCAATTGTCAGATATTTGTTTGCTTTAAAATAAAATTAAATAATTAATATTTTTAATGTTTAAAAATTAAAAGAATAGCATAAATAAATCATTTTAAATATTATTTATTTTCTAAAAGCCATAGAAAGTTAAATGGGAATGTATTATATATTTATTATAATTTAGATAATGCTAAATAGAGAATTATTCTATCAAAACATGCTGGTCATGTGCATGCTTGGCTACACCTATTTATATTACTATGTGCTCGTACTATGGAGTATTATGCATGATATTTGGACCTTATTTTGCCTGCATCATATATGCCATAGGATAGGATATAAATCAGTATGGCGCATGATGCCTTATTCGAACATGAAAGCATGAGGTTCTCTCTTATTTTGGTCAGTGAAGCATCTACTTGTTTGGCCTAAACCAACTATTTTGCTAGTAATCCCTCCTTGATCGAGAAAGACTTATCATGTTGGTAGAAGAAATTCAAGAAACCTATAAGATAGGATAACGAATTTGAATTCGAATGATCTACTTAAAAATGGCCATTAATGACTTAAATCAATGGCCAACTCATTTTAAGTTACTTTGAGCTTAGCAAAAATATATTTGGATCATAAATAGATTCATCCATCTCAATCCATTTAACTCATTTTAATAATTAGATCAAGTCATTATCCGGCTCATTTAACTTGTTTAAGATGTGCTCTTCTAGTTTAAAAACTACTTAACCCATGTAATTCAACCAACTTAACTCTCTTAAAAATATTTTACCTGTTTAAGTTGTTTAATTTAATTTAATCTAATTAATAAATAGATTATGCAGGCCAAGTAGGACTACATATTTGATAAAAAGGTGCTGCTTAATGCTAGATATTTGATTGGATTCGATTGATTGGACTCGATTGCCCTGTATCTACTTATTAAACTGTAGAAAAGCAAAACCAAATAGATGCGTTATGCTTATAAAATGCAACGTTGCTCACAAGTGTGGAGTTGATAGCATCAATAAAAAAATTTTAAAAAAAGAAAAAAAACAATGACAATATTACGTTAGAGAAGTCAATAGTAACTTACATCTCAAAGGCTTGTAAAGGAGCCCCGAGTTCAGCTTTATTCCCCTTTTTTCTATATTAATTCAAATATTGCATGCTTTCTATTAAATATGTCTTGAATTTTATATATCAGGCCCAGTTTTTTGATCCGACCCGATATTCTTATTGGGTCCAGACCAAACCGGTCCGCTAGGGTTTATTTTATGGAAGTATTTTTTTGGGGTATATATATATACGTGTGAAACTTCTGTAACCCTAATCTTCTCCTCTTTTGATAATGGAATTTTGTTTACCTTGCCCGTGGATGTAGATCACCATGATCGAACCACGTAAATTCTTTGTGTTCCTTTGATTGTTTATTGTTTGATTTGTTTATTGAATCTGATTTTCGCAACAAACTGGTATCAGAGCTTTTGGTTCGGAAATAATTTTTGTTGAAAAAAAAAGGGGAAAAACCTAACCTAATTTTTTTTTTTGTTGGTCTTCGTCTGCCTCCTCTGTTTCTTCCGACGGCTCTGGTGCGGTGAGCGTGGATCCTTTTCTTCACCCGGCGACGGCTGTGGAGGAAGGCGAGCGCAGCCCAAAAATTGGTTCCTGCCCTGTCTTGTTGCTTCTGGATTTTTCCCACGCTCGCTTCCTCGTTGGATCCGGTCTCTTGCTTGGAGGGTTTTGTTCCCGTGGCTGCCAATCTCGCACCTTCTTCCTCGGCTAGAAGGAGGCCCCCCGCAC
This sequence comes from Calamus simplicifolius, assembly GCA_900491605.1. Classification (NCBI taxonomy): domain Eukaryota; kingdom Viridiplantae; phylum Streptophyta; class Magnoliopsida; order Arecales; family Arecaceae; genus Calamus; species Calamus simplicifolius. The sequence continues at coordinate 757,879 of UESW01001393.1, forward strand.
CTGATTCTCTTTGGTCTTGTGATCCGATCGGGCTTGGAGGTGGTAGAGCCCGGATCCAGTGCATGGGAGAAGGGGTCTGGCTCGTGGAGGCATCGGCCGACTGCAGCCTGGAGGACGTCAACTATCTGGAGCGCCCCTGTTGATTCCCCAAGAGGACCTGGTGCCCTACACCAAATTGGAGATCGATCCGAACGATCTTTTCTCCTTGGTCATCGACGGAGCCGTGGAACTTGGAGAGCTCGCGAACGGAGGAGCGGCCAACTATGGAGGAAGAGGCGAGTCATCTTCCTCCTTCTAAACCAAGCAACGGCCTGTCAAAGGCCCTGTTCTTTCCGCAGAATTGGGAGCCCGGAAACCTAAAGTTTCTCCCCTTGCGGCCTCTTTGACAAGCCGTTCGTTTCCAACGAGATCCCTAGGCTGGACGTGTATCCGAGGTTTCCTTCACCATCCAAAAGCTAGGACTTTTGCACCGGATTTCAGCCTCCTTTGTTCCGTCCGTGAAGAAGCTGTTCCGTCCGTGAAGCTGTTCCCAGGATCTCTTCTTCTTCTTCAATCCAAACAGAAAGATCGTTTCTTACTTAGGAATTCTTGGGATGTCATCTTTGAAGTTTCAGATTGCACCATTTGATGGACAGAACAACTTTGGATTATGGAGAATAAAGATGAAGGCTTTATTGAAGCGAGAGGGTTCTGTTAGGGCACTGGATAATAATTATACAGATGACATGACCACGGCTGAGATTGAAGAGATGGATGAGAAGGCGCATAGTGCGATCCAGTTGTCTCTAGAAGACAATGTTTTGCGAGAAGTCGCAGATGAGGAAACAGCAGCCGGTCTTTGGAAGAAACTGGAAAGTCTCTACATGAAGAAATCTTTAACATCGAGACTTTATTTGAAGCAGCGTCTTTATACCCTAAAGATGCGAGAAGGTACGCCTATTAAGGAACACTTGAATGAGTTTAATAAGATTGTTATGGATATGAAAAATCTAGATATTAAACTCGAGGAAGAAGATCAAGCTTTGATCGTGTTATGCTCATTGCCTGCCTCATACGAAAATTTTGTGAACTCGATGCTTTATGGACGTGAATCCATAACTCTAGAGGATGTTAAAGCATCCTTGAATTCTGCTGAATTGAGAACAAAATTGAATGGAAATACTAGTGGAGACAGGGCAAATGGTTTATTCGTGAGAGGTAGGGCAAAGAATAAGGATAAAGCTTTTAGAAAAAAATCTGTTGGTCGTTCAAAATCTAGGCCACCTGGAGATACGACGAACATTGAGTGCTACTATTGTCACAAGAAAGGACATTACAAGTCAGATTGTCCTGTGCTCAAGAGAAAGGATAAGCAACGTAGTCAACGTCAAGATGCGGCGAATATTGCTGAGAAAGATGAGTCTAGTGTGTCGGACAGAGTTCTTACGACATGCTCTGTTGTTAGTTTTTCAAACGATGTTTGGATAATGGATACAGGAGCATCATATCACATGTGCCCAAATAGGGAATGGTTCACCACATACGAACCATTAAATGGTGAATCAGTTTTTATGGGAAATGATGCAGTATGCAAAATTATGGGAATTGGTACTGTTCAGATTAAGTGCCATGACAAAGTTGTGAGAACCTTGACTGAAGTTAGGCACATACCAGACTTAAAGAGAAACCTTATTTCTTTGAGCTGTTTGGATTCCATTGGGTGTATGTACTCAGGTGGAGGTGGAGTTCTAAAAGTCACCAAAGGCAATCTAGTTGTGATGAGAGGAAACAAGGTGAATCACTTGTATCATCTACAGGGTAGCACAGTTATGGGTTCTTCGATTGGCACAGCAAATTCTGTTTCTACTGATGATAGAACAAAATTGTGGCATATGCGTTTGGGCCATATGAGTGAGCGTGGCATGACAGTTTTGAGTAAACGTGGTTTACTATGTGGTGAGCGGACAACCTCACTAGATTTCTGTGAGCACTGTGTTCTTGGCAAGCAGTGCAAGGTCAGTTTTAGTACAGGCACACATTCAACGAAGGGTACACTCGACTACATACATTCTGATTTATGGGGACCGGCACAGGTTCCATCTAAGGGTGGTGCTCTTTACTTTGTGACATTTATTGACGATTATTCCAAAAAAGTTTGGGTTTATTTTCTGAAAAGAAAAAGTGAAGTGTTTGAAACCTTTAAGAAGTGGAAAGCCCTTGTTGAGAATCAGACAGGGAAGAAGATCAAACGTTTGAGGACCGATAACGGTCTTGAGTTCTGTGGTGGTGATTTTAATGAATTCTGTGTAGATGCAGGTATCGTTCGACACCATACAGTCAGGTACACTCCACAGCAAAATGGAGTGGCAGAAAGGATGAACAGAACTTTATTGGAGAGGGCAAGATGCATGCTCTCTAATGCTGGCATGGAAAAGGCTTTTTGGGCTGAAGCAGTTAACACATCTTGCTATCTGGTTAATCGTTCTCCTTCAACAGCAATTGAATGCAAGACTCCTTTTGAGATGTGGTCAGGTAAGCCTTGTGATTATTCAAATCTAAAGGTTTTTGGATGCCCTGCTTACTATCATGTTAAGGATGGTAAACTTGAACCTAGAGCAAAGAAGTGTATCTTTGTTGGTTATGCTGATGGTGTGAAGGGTTATCGTCTGTGGTGCATAAAACCTAATTCATCTAAATTCATTATTAGTAGGGATGTTACTTTTAATGAAAAGTTTATGCTAGATCAAAGGAATGTTGTTGATGAGTCTGCAGGAAACCATGAGAGTGATACAAATGAGGTGGAGGTTCAGGTCGAGCTTCGAAAAAAGGGCTCTCAAAATGATTTGAGTGAGCAAATTGTTACTATTGATTCTAGTTCAGATGAGGAAGCTCAAGATGAGGTGGAGCAGCCATACTCTATTGCTACTGGCAGAGAAAGGAGGGAGATTCGAGCCCCTCAAAAATATGGGTTTTCTGATCTGGTGGCTTATGCTCTTACGACAGCAGAAGATATGGGTATTCAGGAACCATCTACTTATACTGAAGCTGTTACTTGTTCGGAATCAGAAAAGTGGACTGTTGCTATGGCTGAAGAACTGGAATCACTTCACAAGAACCAGACTTGGGACTTGGTGCCATTGCCTAAAGAAAAAAGAGCCATTGGGTGTAAATGGGTCTTTAAGAAAAAGGAAGGTATTCCAGGCGTTGAAATTGGTAGATACAAGGCAAGACTTGTAGCTAAAGGTTACAATTAGAGGGAGGGAATTGATTATGATGAAGTGTTCTCTCCTGTTGTGAAACACACTTCTATTCGTATGTTGCTGGCTATAGTTGCTCAATTTGACTTAGAGCTTGAGCAACTCGATGTGAAGACAGCCTTTTTGCATGGTGAGCTTGAGGAGACTATTTATATGGCCCAGCCTGAGGGCTATTATGTAGAAGGCAAGGAAGATCATGTATGTCGATTGAAGAAATCATTGTATGGTTTGAAGCAGTACAGTGGTATAAAAGATTCGACAGTTTTATGATACGGAGCGGTTATCATAGGAGCAGCTATGATAGTTGTGTGTACTTCAGGAAGGTTTCAGATAAATCCTTTGTCTATCTCCTTTTATACGTGGATGACATGCTCATTGCTGCAAAGAACATGACGGATGTGTTGATCTTGAAGAAATGTCTCAGTAAGGAGTTTGAAATGAAAGATCTGGGCCCTGCCAAGAAGATCTTAGGAATGGAGATTCAGAGAGACAGAAAAGCAGGTAAGTTATATCTCTCACAGAGGAGATATATTGAGAAGGTACTTGAGAAGTTTGGGATGCAAAACTCTAAGCCTGTCAGTACACCTTTAGCATCATAATTTAAACTCTCAGCTATACATTCACCTCAGTCAGAGGTCGAGTAGGCTGCAATGTCTCCTGTCCCATACTCCAGTGCAGTTGGTAGCTTGATGTACGCTATGGTATGCACTCGTCCCGACATTGCGCAGGCAGTTAGTGTGGTTAGCAGATATATGGCACATCCTGAAAAGGTCCATTGGCAGGCAGTGAAATGGATACTTAGGTATCTTAGAGGCTCCACAAAATTGGGCCTAATGTTTGATAGAAATAGTTCTAACTGTACTTCTGTTGTGGGATTTGTGGATTCTAATTATGCTGGGGATATTGATAAGAGAAGGTCTTTGACTGGCTATCTTTTCATATTATCTGGCTCGGCTATAAGTTGGAGATCAACCTTACAGTCGACAGTTGCTTTGTCTACAACAGAGGCAAGTATATGGCAGCAGCAGAAGCAGTAAAAGAAGCTATTTGGTTACGAAATCTTGTTCAAGAACTTGGGCTCAAGCAGGAAGACAATTCAGTTGTCTTTGTGACAATCAGAGTGCTATTTGCTTGATTAAAAATCAAGCATATCATGAGAGGACTAAGCACATTGATATCAAGTATCATTTTATTCGAGAGGCATTTACTAAGAGAAATATTACAGTAAAGAAAGTAGATACTGCTGATAATCCTGCTGATATGCTGACCAAGATAGTTCCCGCCAACAAGTTTAAGCATTGCTTGGACTTGATTGGCATGCTTGTTTGAGGTTTGCTCCTTCTGGGGCTTGGTGGCGAGGTGAATGAAAGTTCTATTTTTGTGTTTCCTGAAGTGGATATATTTTTCGCTGCATCCCTTGTTTCCTACATCGAGTTAGCTCACGTAGGCTTAGGGATGCTGGGAGAACATGTTCGACTTCTAGTTTGTTAAATTCAAGACAAGGTGGAGATTTGTTAAATATGTCTTGAATTTGATATATCGGGCCCGGTTTTTTGACCCGACCCGATATTCTTGTTGGGTCCGGACCAAACCGGTCCGCTAGGGTTTATTTTATGGAAGTATTTTTTGGGGGGTATATATATATACGTGTGAAACTTCTGTAACCCTAATCTTCTCCTCTTTGATAATGGAATTTTGTTTACCTTGCCCGTGGATGTAGATCACCATGATCGAACCACGTAAATTCTTGGTGTTCCTTTGATTGTTTATTGTTTGATTTGTTTATTGAATCTGATTTCTGCAACACTTTCCGATTATGCGGACGGATGACCGTCGATATAAAGATTTATTTAAGTCAGAGAAGAGTAACAGGGGTTCAAGTCTCGAACCAGAACTCAGTAATTTGCTCAGTAAAGCTTGCTCCACGAGAAAAGAACCCAAGTCCCCGTACCCCATGTTATATAGGAACTAGCACCATTTTGAGCCACCTTGATAGAAGTAAGCTCCGTCCAATCTCAAATAAGAAATTCCAATCTTCTCCAGATATAAGCAACAAACTATTTCATTAATGCTAGTGTAACGGTCCGGGCCCGTAGGCCCGTTTCGTTACAAGAAAGTAAGACGGACAAGGTTCACACCAACTTGGGCCATCACAGCCCAAAAAGGGATCCAATTGGTGTGAACCTTGTCCGTCTTGCTTTCTTGTAATGAAACGGGTGCGTGGGCCCGGGTCGTTACAATATGGTATAAGAGCCATGCACCAGTTGGAAGTGCAGGAGCTAAGTGCCACACAGGGCAAAGTGCTACATCCATATGGGGGATGGGAGCCACCTCTTGAACCTGTGGGGGCCACCTCTAGAATCCTGTCTGCATGATGGTTATGATCAATTACCCCTGGCGACGAGGACGTCGCATCTGTTAAGGGGGTAGATTGTGATGCCCCTCCCAATTATCCCACATCAAATAATTGGGAGTTGGTTAAGTGGTTTATATAGTAAAGTAAGAAGGACAAGGCACCATTGGATCCTTTTTTGGGCTGTGATGGCCCAAGTTGGTGTGGACCTTATCCATTTTGCTTTCTTGTAACGAAACAGGCCCGTGCATGGGCCCGTTTCAGCTAGGATGCTCCTTCACTGCGAAGCCCATCGAGTCGGAATCCCATATCTTCATCTCTTGCCCGTTTCCAACTCTGCATAAATAATGGCCTCTCATCTTAGCCTTGAGTGCTAAATTTTTTTTACCATCTCTGATCATCTTAGAGAGTTGGGTGCATCCCCTCCAGTAGAGGCATGCTTGGTACCAAAGCTACAATGTGAGATTTTCTCTTAAGGCTCGTTTGATTCATGGTCAAAAAGATCATAAAATTTTATTTTTTATAAATTAAAATGTTGAGGGATAAAATCACTATGCTTTAATAATCGTGTACATGGCTAAGATTAGCCCTAATTCCTGCTCGCTGTGCGACACCCGCCAGGGATAGGTCAGTCTCGGTAGGTCGGGGCGCCTTAGCCCCTTTACCATGCCAAGGATTCACAAGGCGCGGACCGCATTTCGCACCCCCATCCGAGCATACATCATCTCTCGGTCCCAACCGAGCTATCATCTCTTGGCCCCAGCCGAGCTTCCATTTCTCGGTCCCAGCCGAGCTATCATTTCTTGGTCCCAGCCGAGCTCTCATCTCTCGGCCCTAGCCGAGCCCTCGTTTCTCGGTCCCAGCCGAGCTACCGTCTGTTGGCCCCTCCGACCGAACTATCGTCTACCGTCTTTCGGCTCCAGTCGAGCTGTCATCCCTTGGCTCTAACCGAACTATCCCACCACCCGGCTTTTCTAGCTGGTTCCTTCCTATCACTCGGCCTAGCCCGAGTGATCCCCATACCTCTGCAGAATCCGGTGTGGAAAGCTTAAATCCTTAAGATTCGAAACAGGAATCATGTCTAAGAGTGGCCTAGGCTCCTGCGGCTTATGCTCCTACCACATCTCGAGACAACAACAAGCTCTCCTAGCCGTTGATCCTCTAACTAACCGGATAGGAATCCTACCAATCTTATAACAAACAGATTCAGATCTCAACGGCTTTTGGACCCACGACGCTCCCAAACAACCAGGTGATCTTCTATAAATACCACAGCTTCAGACCCCCTCAGGTACACGATCCCCCGTGCGCACACTTGCTCACTAGCTCTTTCTCTCTGCCCTTGCTTCCGCCATTAGCGCTCCGCTCGGGGCCTCTGGAGGAACTCTTCGGCGAGAGCCTTCTCCTCGTTTCTGTTGACTGTCAATCTCCACTGACTTGAGCGTCGGAGGGTCTTCTGCAAAGGGCCACCCCCAACGCCTCTCGCGTGAGGACTGTCTTGCAGGTCCACCTAGGAGGAAGCCCGTCTCGAAGCCCAGTCGCGCCCAAGTTGGAGGACGGATTTCAGCAGCAATAGATTGGCGCTAGAGGAAGGGCCCTCAAGTCCCTAAAAACTTGTGATCCAGGAGATAAGGATCTCAGTCTGCAAGAGGATTCCTCCAATGGCCAACTGAAGAAAGGCCACTTCCGAAGTCCGAGATCAGGTCGCCTCTCAAAGGCCTGATCCAGTGAGCAATGTCGCACCACTGCCACCGCCAGTCGAGACTCTGTCACCGCCGGTGGCCCCGGTGACTCAGGACCAGTTCGCCTTACTGGCCCAGCAGGTTCAGGCTCTGGCCCACCTGACTCAGGGGCGTTCCGAAGCCCCCCGTTTGGCCGCACATGCTCCTCACCCTCCTGAGGAGGATGCGGCCCCCGCTCATCTGATGATCTCTTCTTTCAGTCCGCACGGGGTTGCGGACCCCCCTCGCCGTCCCAGGGAAGCTGAGTCAGCTCCCCAGCGAGCCCGCGGCATAGATCTCCCCAGATCTCGGCGGGCCCGATCTCTCTCCCCGGTGTATTCTCGCCATGATTCGACACCGTCTCAGTATCCTCCTCGTCCTGCCCCTCTTGCTCTTCCTGATGAAGAGATCCGCCGCCAACTCCAAGAAATGCGTCGAGAGCTTGACGCCGCCAAGCAAGCCCATCCGCTTCAGAATAAAGCGGAGCAGGGCGCCCCTTCTCTAAGAAGATCATGGAGGAAGTGATTCCCTCCCATAAAGCGGAGCAGGGTGCCCCTTCTCTAAGAAGATCATGGAGGAAGTGATTCCCTCCCACGTCAAGCTGCCTGCCATCGAGCCTTATCATGGCTCCTCTGACCCCGACGATCATCTCAGCAGCTTCCGATCAATAATAATGTTCCATGGAGCATCAGACGCGGTCCTCTGCCGTGCTTTCCCTTCCACCCTCAGGGGGTCTGCCTGAACCTGGTTCAATGCTTTGAAACCAAGTTCTGTTAATTCTTTTGATGAGCTGAGCCGCCTATTCATCAGCCAGTTCGTCAGTAGCCGCTGCCACCGATAAAAATCCGACTCCCTCTCCAAAGTTAAGCAGAGAGAGGGGGAGTCCCTGAAGAAGTATCTTGGCTGTTTTAATACGGCCATGCTAGAGGTGGACCACCTTAATCATGAGGTGGCCATGTCCGCCCTAGCGGGCGGAGTATTGAAGGAAAGCAACTTCTACCTGGTGCTGGAGGTCAGTTACCCTCCAAACCTCTCCGACATGATGGCCCTGGCCGACAAATATGCCAGAGTCGAGGAGTCACGGAGAGCCGCCCGAGCCGAGCTAGCGAAGAAGAAGGAGCCCAAGGGCTCCGATAGGCACCGACCTGCCCGCTGGCCAAGTCTGCCTCGCCGCCAGAGGATACTCCAGCCGCCGCCGAGGAACCGCTCTCGGAGCCCGCCTAGGAGGTTCCACCGGTTCACTCCGCTCACTGCCCCAAGGGCAGAGATCCTCATGGAGATCAAGCGCCAGCTCCCTCGACCTCCTCCTCTCCGAGGGAATGCGGCCTGAGAGATCCCACCAAATATTGCCGCTACCACCGCGACCATGGCCACGACACCGAAGAGTGCTGGCAACTTAAGAATGAGATTGAAAAGCTCATCCAGCGGGGTAGACCGGATCGGTTCAGGGGAGCCCCCGAGCCAAGGAATGGGGGCGATCGCCGGCCTGAGCCCCAGCAGCAACCTCCTCCCCCTCCAAATCCTCAGTTGCTGGCCACATTAATGTAATTGAGGCGGTCGGTGGTCCTACAGGTGGGAGGGACGATGAAGAAGGTCCGGCGCCGAAGAAGGCACGCCCGACGAACTTTCTTTCTCCAATGACGACTTCAAGGGATACAGTTCCCACATGATGATGCGTTAATTGTATCTCTAAATTTGAACAACTATGATGTAAGCCGGATTCTCATTGATAGTGGAAGCTCCGTCAATGTTTTGTACCTCGATGTGTTTGTGAAAATGAAGCTTTTTATAGAGAATCTCCAAGCCGTGGACTCCACCCTAATGGGGTTCACCGGTGATATTATTGTCCCGGAGGGGATCGTCACCTTGATGGTCCGTGCGGGGACCTAGCCCCGTGTGGCCACTGTGTATACAAATTTCCTGGTGACCAAGCTTCGGTCGCCCTACAATGCTATCCTGGGAAGACCCGGCCTAATGTCTCTCAGAGCTGCCGTCTCCATCCCGCATCTTGTTATGAAGTTCCCTACCGAGCGAGGGGTAGGTGAAGTTCGGGGAAGCCAAGCAATAGCTCGGTAGTGTTTCATCACCAGCCTGCAATCTAGACTGCCGAGGTTGATGGACTAGACGCTTGGAGGATTTCACGAGCAGCGAGGAGAACCAGCCGAAGAGCTGGAGGAAGTGCCCTTGGACGAAGCTCGGCCTGACCAAACCATAAGGATCGGATCATTGCTGAAGGGGGAGATTTGGCTAGATCTGATCAATTTTCTCCGAAGGAATGCTGATGTCTTCGCCTGGTCAGCCTCAGACATGCCTGGGATCAGTCCAGACGTCCTTGTCCACCGTCTTAATGTGGACGAGATGTCCCGACCTATGAAGCAGAAGAAGAGAAGCTTCGCCCCTGACCGGCAGAGAGCAATTGAAGAAGAGGTGGACAAACTCATTAAGGCGAACTTCATTCGAGAGGTAAATTATCCTAGCTGGCTATCCAATGTCGTCATGGTGAAAAAGTCAAATGGCAAGTGGAGAATCTGCATCGACTTCACCGACCTTAATAAAGCATGCCCAAATGACAGTTTCCCTCTCCCATGGATCGACAGCTCGTGGACGCCACCTCCGGCCATCAGATGCTGACCTTCATGGATGCCTACTCAAGCTATAACCAAATTCGGATGGCACCCGAAGATGAAGAAAAAATAGCCTTCATAACCGACCGAGGTACCTATTGCTACCGAGTCATGCCGTTTGGTTTAAAGAATGCGGGCGCCACCTACCAAAGGCTAGTAAACAAGGTCTTCAAGGAGCAGATCGGTCGGAACATGGAAGTATATTGATGACATGCTGGTTAAAAGCAAAGAAGCTTCCCAGCATATTGAAGACCTCTCAGAAAGCTTCGCGATACTCTGAAAGTATCGGATGAAGCTCAATCCGACAAAGTGTGCCTTCGGCGTCACCTCAGAAAATTTCTGGGCTTTATGGTTTCTCAGCGAGGCATCGAAGCCAACCCGCAGAAGATTCAAGCCCTTCAGCAAATGGCACCACCTTCGTCTGTCAAAGAAGTCCAGCGCCTGACGGGGAGGATTGCGGCCCTCAACCGCTTGTGGCTCGATCGACCGAGAGGAGCCTCCCTTTCTTCAAAGCTCTCGGATCCGCTAAGAACTTTCAATGGACTCCTGAGTGCCAAAAATCATTCGAAGACCTCAAGAAGTATCTCGGCTCTCCGCCTCTTCTCAGCAGCCCCGATCCGGAGAAATGCTGTTTCTAAATCTGGCAGTTTCGGAAGGCGCAATTAGCTCAATTTTGGTCAGAGAAGAGAAGAAGACTCAAAAGCCGATCTACTATGCCAGCAAACTGCTCTGGGACACCGAAACGAGATACACCTGGATCGAGAAGCTGATGCTGGCCCTAATAACGTCGGTTTGGAGGTTACGACCATATTTTCAGGCGCATTCTGTGACGGTCCTCACCTACCAACCAATCAAGGCGGTAGTCCACCGCCCGGAGACATCAGGAAGAATGGCAAAATGGGCCATTGAATTGAGCGAGCATGACATCCGGTATCAGCCTCGCCCTGCCATAAAAGCGCAAGTCCTAGCCGACTTCCTCCTTGAATGCACTATCCCAGAAGATGGCTCCGCCCCGGACTCCTCCGAACATCCTAGACCAAATGCCCTGTGGCTGCTCCACGTCAACGGATCCTCCAACGCCAATGGCTCCGGTGCTGGTCTAGTCCTCACCAGCCCAGAGGGGATAACCTTTGAGTATGGCGTTCGATTCTCCTTCCAAGCCTCCAACAACGAAGCTGAGTATGAAGCTCTGCTCGTCGGACTCTGAATCGCCCGTGACCTGAAAGTGAAGAAACTGAATGCCTTTACCGACTCTCAGTTGGTAGCCAGTCACGTGCGAGGCGAGTTTGAGGCCCGAGAGCAACATGATTCGTATCTCCAAGAGGTGTGAACTTACTCTCTTACTTCACCGAATTCGAAGTTGTCCAGATTCCCAGATCGAAAATGCTCGTGCCGATCTATTATCCCGGCTAGCAACTGCGGAGTCGATGGACTCCGAGTGGAAGTTCCCCTTGGAAATTCTGGAAAAGCCCAGCATCGCGGAGGCAGACCGAGTGATGCAGATTGAGGTCGAACCATCCTGGTTTGACCCTATATTGAAGTATCTTAAGGAAAGGTCGCTCCCATCCGATCGCAGGGAAGCAAGAAAGTTGAAGTTGCAAGCTACCCACTATGTGCTAATCGACGACCAGTTCTATAAGCGGTCCTTCTCCATGCCGCTTCTCAGATGCCTCCGCCCATCTGAGGCTGACTATGCACTTCGGGAGGTGCATGAAGGAATTTGTGGCAGTTATTTAGAAAGTCGATCTCTATGCCACAAGGTGTTTCGCCAGGGATATTACTGGCCAACCATGCAAAAGGATGCCGACGATCTTGTCCGAGCCTGTGACCCCTGCCAGAGGCACTCCAACATTCAGAGGCTCCCCTCTGCCAGTCTGATCCCCATCTCCTCCGCTTGGCCCTTTGCTAAGTGGGGGATGGATATTCTTGGTCCTTTTCCCCTCGCCACCGGACAGAGGAGGTTTTTATTCGTCGCCATTGATTACTTCACTAAGTGGGTCGAGGCTAAGGCAGTCGCCCAAATCACCGAAGCTTGGGCCAGAGATTTGTGTGGAAATCCATCATCTATCACTTCGGCCTCCTGCATACCATCATCACTGACAACGGCAAGCAGTTCAATAATCCCAAGTTCGGGAGTTCTGCGAAGATCACGGCATTAGCCATCGCCTCGCCTCAGTAGGGCATCCGCAAGCCAATGGAGAAGCCGAGGTAACAAATCGAACCTGCTTCAAGGGATTAAAGCTCGGCTCGCCAGAGCCCGAGGCAGATGGGCGGACGAACTTCACCATGTTCTATGGGCCTACCGCACCACCCGGAGGATCCCCACCGGAGACCCCGTTCCGATGGCTTTTGGCATGGAAGCCGTCATCCCAGTGGAGATAGGCCTCCCCTCTCCTCGAGTTGAAAGCTACTCAAAGAAGCCAACGACGAGCAGCTCCGCACCAATCTCGACTTGGTAGAAGAGGGGAAAAAGCTCGAATCAGAATGGCCGCGTACCAGCATAGAGTGGCCCGTTATCACGCCTCCAGAGTCAAAGGGAAATCCTTCTCACCTGGTGATCTCATTCTCTGGAAAGCATCCATCTCCAAGCCGCTGGAGCAAGGAAAGCTCTCGCGAACTGGGAAGGCCCCTACCAAGTAGGAAGTCATGGACCTAGCCCCTACAAGGTCTAGGATCTAAGTGGGAAATCCATTCCCCGGACGTGGAACTCGGACAATCTCCACGTATACTATCAGTAGGGTACGCCTCTTTGACCTGCCCCGTTTATAACTCTGGCATCTTATTCCTGTTATTTACGACATGGTCGACTCTCTGGAAAAATTGCGATGAGAAATTGATACCTCTAGCTCACTATCAGCACAACCGAGCCATTTCCCCGAGCTTTGAATTGAATCTCCGAACCTCGGCTAAGTCAAATCCCGCTTGGTAAAAGCTCGGTATGACCGGATGCTCCCAGCATGGTCGAGAACCAAACAGTGCCCAAGACTTAGCTGGATTCGGGCAGCTTACAAGCCCCGGCCGACCTAAGTATTCTCCTAAACTATGCTCAGATTCGGGCCGCTTACAAGCCCCAGCCGACCTAAACGTTCTTCAAGACTTAGCTCGGATTCGGGCAGCTTACAAGCCCGGCCGACCTAAGTATTATCCTAAACTATGCTCGGATTCGGGCCGCTTACAAGCCCGGCCGACCTAAACGTTCTTCAAAACTTAGCTCGGATTCGGACAGCTTACAAGCCCCAGCCGACCTAAGTATTCTCCTAAACTAGGTTCGGATTCAGGCCGCTTACAAGCCCGGCCGACCTAAACGTTCTTCAAGACTTAGCTCGGATTCGGGCAGCTTACAAGCCCCGGCCGACCTAAGTATTCTCCCAAACTATGCTCGGATTTGGGCCGCTTACAAGCCCCGGCCGACCTAAATGTTCTTCAAGACTTAGCTCGGATTCGGGCAGCTTACAAGCCCCGGCTGACCCAAGTATTCTCCCAAACTATGGTCGAATTCGGGCCGCTTACAAGCCCTGGCCGACCTAAACGTTCTTCAAGACTTAGCTTGGATTCGGGCAGCTTACAAGCCCCGGTCGACCTAAGTATTCTCCTAAACTATGCTCGGATTTGGGCCGCTTACAAGCCCCGGCCGACCTAGTTAGTCTCCAAAACACGAAACGTTGTTCGACAAAGACAAACATCTTGGGGATGGCAACGAAAACAAAAGTTGCCCATTTCTGCTTATTATAGAGAAAACGACAAAGAGGAAATGAAAAGAAAAAAGTAGCCTTGACAGAGGCTTCGCATCTTCTCCGGGAGCCGCCGAACTCTCCCCACGCTAAACTAACTCGGCAATCTTTTGGCGAAGGGACGCTATTTCCCCTTCCTGCTGACTGATAACACGGTGGAGGGACTCGACCTCCCTCATCGAGACGGCCAGATATTGTTCGGCCGCCCTCTGTAGCTGCTCATGGCTCGCGAACGCTGATGCCAAGGCCACTCCATCAACGATCACTGCGATGCGACTCTCCCGGGAGTCCCTGCGGCCGTCGGCACTACCGTTTGTCCCTTGAGTTGATCGTCTTTCGCCGCCGAGGCCATATCCACACTCAAGAGCCGCTGGAAAACTAGCTGAAAGGATGACTGGCACATGCATCCCTCTGGTCCATATTTAAACCATTCCTGGCGAGTGTTTCGATCGGTCGAGTTATTAATCTCGACCTGTGGAAACTCGGCACGCATCACCACTCAGTAAGCGCTCGCGGGAGGCGAGGGGTCACACCCCCTCCCTAGGAGGATCGTTTAGCATCAACGAGGTGCTCGGAAATTTCCCTCCTTCTCTAGGGACCAGGTTCCCTCCGGTTTGTCAAACCCCTCAACATAAAATATTTGATTCATACTTTTAGGATCCATTCGTCACATGATTTGAATTCTTGCATTTTATAAAAAATAAAATCTTATGGTACTATGGGATTTACTTTTTCATCACAATACATTTCTTTTTTTTTCCAATATACCCTTCTTTCTCGTAATATACTTTTTTTTTTCAAAAGTGGGCGAGAAAAGGAGAGAAAAAATGCTTCAGCTCTCGCTCATTTGCTTCTCTTTGCTTCAAATCCATGGAGTGTCAACTGAAAGAGAGGTAAAAATAGATTGAGATCTTTTCTACAGATTGATGCTTGTTGTTGTGTCAATTTGGTTTTTGAACTTGATTTTTTTTTTTGTTGTGTTTTTTGGGCATGTTTCTTTAGAGTTACAAAAATCTCAAGATTGCATTCTATTATGATTTCGTTACCATTTTTCTATTTTTAAAATGATTTGAAGATTTTTCTATATATATTTTATTAGCCAACAAAGAATGGCGTTGCGACGATTCGATCCAAGTTTAGGAACTTGAATAAATATCCTATTTTTTCTTTTTTTCTTGAGTATTTTTTCTTGAATAAATCAAAAGACTAATTCAGGGCGATTGATCCTTGATAATTGGCATAATTGGCATTCTGCATTAAAGGGCATAATTGATATTTTTGATATTTTGTAATTTTTTTCTGTGAAAGAAACTATTCAACCAAATGAGATAGCTTCATCCATTCTCAAAAAAAAAAAATGTTTGTTTTTCATGATCAACAAAATATAATATTTTATGCTTAAGAATCTAATTTTTAACATTCTATCCCTATTTGAAAGTTATTTTCTCTGAACCAAACGAGCCATTATGGAAACCATTATACTCCTCCTCCTAGAAATGTGCAGTGGGTAGGATGATTGAGGAAGCCCACATGGCCCTGAAAAAATTTCCTCTCTTCTTACTAATGCCGCTTTTTCTTTGCATCCCTAATTTAAATATATATATATATATATATATATATATATAAGATGCATCAGCCAAGTGAACTCTCAAGCGGACTCATTGAATGTGGCCAACTTGTTAATGAGCATTACAATGGCCTTAAATAAGTTAATAGCCTTAGATCGTGATGATACATAACTATTTTTTCTTATCCTGGTAATGAATATTTGATGCTAGCCTCATCACGTGAAAGTTCTTTTTTTTGCATTATGAAATGAAGAATTTGATGTCACGTTGTGTTTATCGAAATAGTTTTGAGATGAGATGATACCTCAGTTTATGTTCAGCCAGAAGAAACTTCAGTCTTCCAGGAGCTCTTAATGCGTGATTCATCTGTAGATGGCATGCATTACCCTTAGCAAATATTTAATGCTGGCTTACCGTAAAGCTAAGATCATTTTTTAATTAGTGACATGCCCTTGAGCTAAGGCCATTACATAGTGGTACAAAAGGCAGCTATTTGCTCCAAGCTGTTAGAAAATAGCTTGCTCAGATCGCTGACGATGAATGGTTATTCTTAAGTCCTTCCCAAAGCTATCTCAAATTAAATAGGATCTCTCATAGATTTATAAGTTAAATCATACTATGAAATTAATGAGAAAATCTCTCTCTCTCTCTCTCTCTCTCTCTCTCTGGTTCATCCCATAACATGAGAGTATGGAGAAAATCTCTCGTTGAACAAAACAAATAGGGATAGGAGCTCATACCATAACGTTAGTCAAGAGTGTGGCTAGAAGTACTATAAGAAAATTTTAATTTAGCGGCATAAAAAAAGGATATCACAAATAGCGACGCAATAGCAATGTACAATGACACAGGATGATTGAAATACGTTGAAGAAAATCAGCAACTAATTATATTTGAAATAACTTATCAAGGTAAAAATTTTGCATGTACCATATTGATCCTCTAGCATGGTAAATTGTTTTTGCTGTTCCATATACTATGTTTTAAGACTTTTTTTCTCAATGCACAAAACATTGCACAAAATCAGGGAGTTTTGGGCCAACAAATATACAAGTGAAAATGATAGTAATGAAAGATGTTCCAAGGATCACCATGCCACAAATTTCTGGATCAAATGACCATATAAGATAACCATCCAAAGAACACATAATAATAATCCAAAACATCCAGCTGCCTTGTCTATTGTGGGTCATCTTCACACAAATGGCAATCTTGAGCTTAGTGGCAAAACAAAAATATGAAACCATTCCTCTGCCTCACCGTCTCCATCTTGCACTTTCCTTTGTTGAAATGACACATAACCTTAGCAAACAAATCAGTACGTTTCGTCTACTAGAAACATCATTCTTGTTAGAAAATTATTTTGTTTTTATAAAAATTCTTTCTAAAAATACTAAAAAATTAACTTAAAAATTTAAATTCAAAAAATAAACGAAATATAAAAAAAATCTTGCTAATCGAGACGTGTTAGACACTGCCCTAAGGACAAGTTTTCGCTCCCTCGTACGAGTTATAGACGATTTGTTCCTAAGGTACAACGATCCGGCTCGATCCAGTCCTCCTATCGCGAGCACGATCATGTGAAGGTGCAAACCCAATAAAACCTTCAGATGCTTAAAGAAATAATATAAATGTAACAATAAAAAAATTAAATAAACCTTTCATCAGTGGCTTGTTGAGATACAAAACTCCAAGCTCTTGCAACAGCAGGATCTCCAAAACAATAGAATAAAATTTTTTAGATTTAAATCCTTCTATCTCTATTTTTTCTTCTCCCTGTATATATATATATATATATATATATATATATATATATATATGGTCGTTTGGCTTTTGTACCGTTCCTTCCGAACGCTCAACGCTCGAGCGTTCGTGGGAGAATGCTCAAACGCAAGCATTCGCAAAATGCTCACTGGCAGCAAGCATTTTGCTCATGTCAACGCTCGCTGCTAGCGAGCATTGAGCCCAGGTCCCATGCGAGCATTAAATGCTCGCGTGAGGACCCTTTTTTATTTTATTTTAAAACCTTTTTCCAATAATCATCCATAGAAGTTTCAAATTTAAAATAAAAAAAATAGAATAAAAGAAATAATAAAATTAATATAACAAAAATTTTAGGGCATCTTATACTATGCAATAGGTGAGGTATCCTGTGGACTTGAACCTCACTTAGTGTTGATTGTATACACCTGAAGGAACCATAGTGGATTAGATCTTGAACTAGGTCCTTGACTCAAACTTCTACTAATCACACACACAATATGGATCAATTGGGTTTAAGCAGTCAGCGCATATTAAAGGCCTTGCGCTTAGTACCTTGATTTTTCATGAGAATTCTTGAAGGTTAACCCAAACCTATAGTCACGGCCTAATATGACAATTCTCATATAGGTGAATCCTCCAAGAGTATTTGTGACAATACCCTGCAGATAACCTACCTCGGATCCATTAAGAGTATAACTCAACCTTACACAGATTTATTTTGTCACTTTACAAGAGCACTCATCATAGGAATGGGATGAAAAAATTTTCAAAAAATTTGTGTTCTAACACGATCACTCAATCAGCTTCATTTCTACCACATTGAACCTCATTCATGGGATCTTCAATCACAGAGCTTTGGTATCCACTGCTGATGACCAAATAATGGGCTTAAGCCCCATCCTCCTCGATGAATCTAGGACTCCACTCCTAGATAATTCCTTGGTTAATTGATCTGCCAAATTCTTCTTAGATTTGACAAATTCCAAGGAGGCAACATCATTTTTCTTATGTTGTCTTATAGACCTATGATGAAGCCGTATATGGCAATTCATCTTTTTATTGGTACTCTTTTGATTAATCAGTTCAATTGCGACCTTATTATCACAATGGATTGATATAGCTGGAACTGGCTTAGGTACTAAAGGTAGCTCTGATATTAGATTTTTTATCCACTCTGCCTCATTACAGGTGGTATCCAGAGCTATCAACTCAGCCTCCATGGTGCTTCTAGAAATGATAGTTTGCCTAGTTGATCCCTAGGCAATAGCAGCACCACCAAGAAGAAAGAGATATCCGGTGGTTGATTTTAAATCATGAGAATCAGTGACCCAATTAGCATCACTGTAACCCTCAACCACCTTAGGATATTCAGTGAACATCAAGGAGAGATTAAGTATTCCCTTTAAATATCAAAACATTCTTTCTAAAGCTACCCAATGAGATTAATCATGATTTTGATTATATCTACTAAGCCTTCCTACAGCATAGGCAATATCAGGTCTTGTCCT
The DNA here is from genome assembly GCA_900491605.1 of Calamus simplicifolius. Classification (NCBI taxonomy): domain Eukaryota; kingdom Viridiplantae; phylum Streptophyta; class Magnoliopsida; order Arecales; family Arecaceae; genus Calamus; species Calamus simplicifolius. The sequence continues at coordinate 776,384 of UESW01001393.1, forward strand.
ATTTGCTACATATAAGAGAGATCCTATAATTTGAGAATACTTTAATTGATTAATTGGGTCACCTAATTTTTCTTTAGGTGAAAGCTATGATCAAAAGGAGTGGATATTGATTTAAGATTGGAATAACCAAACTTTTTGATAATTTTTCTATAGAATGAGAAAGTGAGAGAGCTATCCCTTCATGGGATTTGATAAGCTTCATCCCTAGGATTACATCTACTTCACCTAAATCTTTCATATCAAACTTAGAAGAGAGGAAAGATTTAACACTTGAAATAATTTTAAGAGATGTTCCAAAAATTAAAATATCATCGACATATAAGCAAAAGATTATGTTGACTCAAGTATTAATTTTGATGATTAATAAAAGACATGAGTATATTTACTATGTTTCTAATAGATTTAACAATTGTTACAGGGATTAAAAATATTTGATCAATCAAAAGGAATAAAGAAGCAAGTTTTAAATCAAAATGTCAAAAGAATTTTTCAAAGTTCAGAGCTTGGAGTCGACACCCAAATGGTCAGGAGCCGACCCCAAGGCGTATCAAAAGTTTTCTGAATTTTGGCACGGTCTGGAGTCGACACCCAGAGTTTCAGAGCCGACTCCAACCTGAGATACAGAGAAGCATATTCTGTTTCAGTTTTCGGAGCCGACACCCAGTATTCGGGAGCCTATACCTAAGAGTTCGGGAGCCGACACTTGATTTTCTGGAGCCAACTCTAACCTGAGAACAGAGAGCGTATTTTTATGAGCATTTCTGGAGCCAACACCTTCAGATTGCGGAGTTGACCTCCAAAAGCTGACACTTAACTTTCTTGAAGCCAACTCCTCAACAACTTTTTATTTTCTATTTTTGGATACCCGACTTGGAGCCGACACCTGAAAAGTTGGAGCCGACTCCAACCTATCAGGAACAGATTTTTTATTTGTTAGAACGGACTCCAATGATAAGATTTCTTTTTACCTAACCTCTAACGGCTATTTTCTTTATGTGTAGAAAGATCCAAACAACTCACAACAGCTATATTTTCCACCTAAACCTGGAATAAGAAATCTATAAAAAGGAAAAATCGTCTGTTTGAAAAAAAAAGAGGATATACAAGAGAAAAGAGGAGAAAAATCAAGAAAAATACTCTATAAAAAGAGAGAGAAATCAAGAGAAAAGACTTAGAGCTCAAATCCATCAACCTCAGAAAGCTCAAAGAAAAATCCACAAGCTTCTCAAGTTCAAATCAAGGAGATTTCCATCTTTAGAAGAAAGATAGCAAAAGCCCCAAATCCTCACCTTCTCAACTGTAAATTTCTGAAGAATCTGAGCTGAGGCCCTGATTCAATCTTTCAAAGGAGAAGAGGAAAAGAAGAAAAGAAGAAAAGCACACATTCAAAGAGCTTCAAACAGGCTTTTCTTATCCTTGTTTAGTTTATTGTTTATTTGCTCATTTGAGGAGCTGCGTACTTAAACTCTATTTTTCATTAGTGTTTGCTAATTCAATCAGGGATTGAATTAGTGAAGGTAGTATACCTCGGTACAAGCTAAGGATAGCTTGTTGTTGGGTTGTATGCTGGTGAGCCCGAAAAACCAGCTGGGTTCGTTGTGATCCCAGGGAAAACAATAAGTTTTGAGTTGTGAGCTTGTAAAACAACTCGACTGTAATCAAAAGGATTATAGTGTGGATCCAAGTGAAGCTTGGGAGTGGACGTAGGTGTTGGATACACCGAACCACTATAAAATCTTTGTGTTTGTCGTGCCTTGTTTCTTAGTGTCTCTCTCTCATTTATTTGTGATTAGTATTTATCTACTTTGCACGTAAGCTCTTTCATATCAAAGCAAAAAAAAATGTTTTTAAAAGAGTTAAATTTTTTTTAGAACCCAATTCACCCCCCTCTTGGGTTGCCATCTGGGCCAATAATTGTGTTGACCCCAGAATGATTTTGATAATTACAAAATAAATTAAGTAATTCTAAGATTGATACAGGGAAGTTTGGTCGCCTTGCAAGTAAGTATCTTCATGCAAAATCGACTGGTAAGAAAGTACTTCATTTAAATTTGCTTTGAACATGATTATTAGCCTTGGAGTTAACTGGTTAGCTAGCTTGTTAGTTTATTTAGCTAACTGGCACGCCTTTCAGCTAGCTGGGATTGTCTCACAATGTATGGGCCGAACCGTCTTGAAATTTAGCTAGCTGTCTAGCTAGCTTGTTAGCTAGCTAGAGCCCTTTCAGCTAACTAAATTTCCTGTCACAGTTGCCTGGCCGAATGTCACTTTATTTCAGCTAACTGGTGAGTTAGTTTGTTAGCTAGCTGAAGCTCTTTTCAGCTAACTAAGGAACTTATCTCAGGTGCCTGGCCGAACGTCCCTTTATTTTAGTTAACTAGTGAGCTAGCTGGTTAGCTAGCTGGAATTCCTTTCAGCTAACTAAAAATCCTGTTACAGTGGTTCGGCCGAACACCCTTCCATTTTAGCTAGATGGCTGGATGTCTTGTTAGTTAACTGTAACTCCTTCTAGCTAGCTGACGTTTCTTTTAGTTAACTGCTTAGCTAACTATTTCATTCTGGAGCTAACTGGATAGCTAACTATTTTTCACAGGAAATGTTGCAGCCGAATGGATTTAAATTTTAGTTAACTAGAGAGCTAGCTGCCGGTTAGCTAGTTAGCTGGAGAGTTAGCTACTTTATTAGTTGACTGGCTGCCTTTTTGCTCAGTTAGCCGGAGAGCTAACTAAGCTGGATGGATGGCTGAGTACTTTTTGCTTCTAGTTAGCTCGTGAGCTAACTGGCCATTCTTTAGTTAGCTATTCAGCTAACTAAGCTATCTGCAGCCGTTTGGATTTCAAATGGAGTTAGCTGGCGAGTTATCTACCGAGCTAACTAACGTGTTGTCTCAGAAAAGTTTCTTTTGCTGTGTTGTCTCTAGTTAGCTAACTGATTAGCTAGCTGGGGGTTATTTCTTTACTCTTGGACGATGGCATTCATTTCTCAGCTACCTGGAGCTTCTTTCTTCAAGTCCACCGCCGCCTAAAGATCTTTCTTTCTCTCTTTCTCTCTCTATTGCTATTTCAAGCTATTGTTAACTTTTAATTTTTGAATGTTTACAGTGCTCATCCTTCCTCAAATGGAGATCTGCATTCAATGCTTAAGGAAAACATGTTTAACGGTTATATTTTCTTTCCGTTATTATTTTCATTTATTTCTTTTTATCTAACGGATATTTTCTTATTAGATGATTATAAATAGCTGGGATTAGAAGCACACCTTGACGATGATTTTTGAAAAGAAATTTCAAAGAGAGAAAAATCCAAGTAAAGAGCCTTCATTAAATATTTGTTGAGTGGTTGCTGTACATTCAAGCTCATTCCTTGCTCCAATAGGTCGTCCGAATCATTGAAGCTTTTCAAGCATTTAAGACTTCAGCTGCTTCAACCGAGTTCATTTATTGCTGAGTTTATTGCTTCAAAAAGTTGTAAAGTATATTCTGAATATTTGCTCTTTGTAGGAGCTTCTTCTTTACATACTCTGATTATCTTGTAAAAGGGTTAGTGAACCCTGGTTTGTTGGCTTCCTTGTGCCATTTAAACAAGAGGACTAGCCTAGGTTTGGCTAGGGGTTCTTGGCTTCCTTATGCTGTGAAACAAGAGGACTAGCCTAGGTTTGGCTAGGGGTTTTTGGCTGCCTTGTGCCGTATAAACAAGAGAGCTAGCCTGGTTCAGCTAGAGGTTGTAATCATTGTGATACGATTAGTGGAAT